>PVJI01001473.1:0-150570 GCA_004026765.1 Micronycteris hirsuta
CTATTGGTTCCCTGTAAATCTTCCTCCATTATCCTTATCGTATTCTTCATCTGTTCAACTATTTGCGTCCACCTATTTTCCAGTTTTGTTAACAATTTGATTACAAGCATTTTAAATTGCGCATCTGATAGGTTGACTATGTTGTCATCCATTAGTTGTAATTTGTTGTGGTCCTCCTTTTTGGCCATTTTCCTTCTTTCTATCTCGGTGCACTTGTCAGCTGGCAGAAGCCTGCGACCTGGGTCTCTTTTTGGATGACGTTGCCTCTGGGGGCGGGGTCTGGGAGGAAGCAATGGCGGCGTCCGATCACCGAGGGCTCCCGTCACTCCTCCTCTCCCCAGCTCCCCACTGCCTCCTCTGCCAGACTCGGCTCTGCTGGCTCAGCCCTGGCCTCTCTCCGGCAGCGTCGCTGGCTTGCGGGATTTACCCGTTGTTTGGAGTCACACCCTGTTCAGGCACTGGCGGCCTGAGTAGCGGCGCAATTCGCGGCGTGAGTGAGACCCTCCGTGAGCGCTGCTTCCTCCGCCCGTTTCTGCCCTGCTTACCAGCCTGGATGTTCGTCCTCTCCTACCTCCTGGGTGTCGGACTTCCCTTCAGTTTGATTCTGTCTGTTCTGGTTGTTTAACTCTTTGCTTCTGCATTCATTGTTCGGACATTCTGGATGTGCGGGCAGCGAGTGCAACCACCTACGCTGCCATCTTGGCGGAAGTCCTTAAGCTCTGCTTTGAGAGAAACAAAAAGTAAGATACTTTTCTTTCAAAAGAGAATAAAAATGTTTTATAACTGTAATTTATCCGGTGAAAGCTGCTTTAGCTGATCCCCAGGGGTTGGTATGAGGTGTATTGTCTTTTAATAATTTCTGTGTAATTGGTGATTGGTAATTTGAGTTCCTTTATTATCAAATGGATATTTTGGAGAGTTTTATTGATTTAAAAGTAGCTAAGCGTTCTACAATTGTAGCTAGAGGATTTGGTATATAAAATCTCTATTATTAGAATATATTGTCTTCTTTCATTATGAGTATATCATCAATTTTTAGAAATACTCCTTTTATATAAGAAGAGAATATATAGTCCCTGTTGAGTATAGGGTCTCTTATAAATCTGTGTGAAATGAGTGAACATTCTACCAATATTATTTAGTCTATATCCATCTTGTTCTATCAAATAAATCAATTTTAAATATTATATTCTGGATCATTGATGAGAACTCATATTGTCTTGAAGATAGATGATAGAAAATTATATCCTGATTATTTCTAGTTTTTGCTTTGAATATTTCATTGATAATATTATTTAAGGCATGCATTTTTGTTTACTTTATCTTTACATAGTTTAATGCTTTGGCCTAGAATTTTCATTTGGTCTTGTTTTAATTTTGCCACATCTGCCTTCTTTTGTTTTTTCATTTGCCTGATAGGATTTTGACTGGCTCTTTATTTTTAAATTTTCCCCTCCACTTCCTTTGAAATATGTTTAGCTAGATGCTACATTTTTTTTTAAGATTTTATTTATTTATTTTTAGACAGAAGGGAATGGAGGGAGAAAAAGATGGGGAGAAACATCAGTGTGTGGTTGCATCTCAAGTGGCCCCCACTGGGGACCTGGCCTGCAACCCAGGCACGTGCTCAGACTGGGAATCAAACCAACGACCCTTTGGTTTGCAGCCTGTGCTCAATCCACTGAGCTACACCTGCCAGGGCTAGATTTTTTTTCACCTAAGCTGACAAGTCCCTGTTTTTTAATTGTGAAAGCCAATATTTCACATAAGTTTTAATTGATCGCTTTTTACTACTTTCCTTATTTTATATTTACTGTTCAACTGTTTTCCCTTAATTTTATTTGTAGGTAAATATGATAGGCAATTATGTTTTTATTTCCTTTTTTCTTTTCTTTTTTTTTTAAGATTTTGTTTTTTTAGATATAGTGGAAGGAAGAGAGAAAGAGAAGGAGGGAAACATCTGATGTGCTAGAGATGCATCCATTGGTTGCCTCTCACATGCCCACAACTGGGGACCTGGCCTGCAACCCAGGCACGTGCCCTGACTGAGAATTGAACTGGTGACCTTTTGGTTCGCAGACCAGAGTTCAGTCCCCTGAGCCATACCAGCCAGGACTTTTCTTTTTTCTTAGTAAGTTCTAGTATGTGTACAAGTTTTACTTTTACTCTGTTATTCCCCTTATTTTAAAATATCTATTATCTCTTTCACAAAGTTTCCTCATTGGTCTATTTCCTCCTTAACGAGATGAAAATTTTAGAATTATATTCTATTCACTCAGTTCAGCTATCCCTCTGAAAAAAAATCTTTAGCATACTATACTCCCTAACTCAACATCCCACTCCATCAACAACTTTATTTTTCTCTAACATAATTGAACTTTTTGGGTTCTAGGCTATCATTATAGTTTCTCCTACAATTTGTCTCTTCTATTTCAAAAATACTTACCTTATCATTCTATTACAAATACCTAAGCAATAATTCTAATTCCTTAAGATCTGTAACTCTCTCTGTAAGATGTACTGCTCCCCGTTCTCTTCTCTCCTCTTTTTTTCCCTGTAGTTTGAAAGCTCTCTTATAACTCAATTATCATCGGCTAGAATACTTCCTAAAGTATTTTTGTGAGAAGGATATATAATTGTTATTCTTTCTGAATCCTTGCAAGCTCAAAGTGTCCTTCATTTGCTCCCATGGGGGAATGGCTGTACTGAAGAATGATTTCTTGGTGGCAATCCTCTTCTCCCAGCAGACTGTTGTCATTGTTGTGCCACTTGCGAGCTCCTGATAATACAGATGAGAAGTCTGATACTAGTTGTTAATCTTTTTTTCCTTCTGGAAAGAGCTTTCTTTATCCTTGAAATGCAGAAATATCACCATGTCATCTTCTTTCAAATGAATCCTGTCTGAGACACAGTGAGCCTTATAAATCTGTAGTCTTTGTCAGCAAAGGGAATTTTATTTTGTTTGTTACTTCTCTGTTTATTCTTTTTTCTATTGCTGAAACTATGCCCCAACTCTCTTCTCTTTTCCTCATAATTTTCATCACTGTTTGTGTTTTTGTTTGTTTCTGTTTTGACTTCATTATTTTACTTACAGTATTTTTCAGACTATAAGACACACTTCCCCCCAAAATTTGGGAGGAGACTGGGGGTGCCTCTTATACTCCAAATGTAGCTGAATTATAGTTTGAATGTTGTTTATGTTATTAAATATTTTACCACACTTTTTGCTTCAAAAATTTCTTTTCCTATTTTCCTCCTCTAGAACCTAGATGAGTCTTATGGTCCAAAAAATACGGTAATCTTCCAAACCATTAATTTATTTCTCAGAAGGGATCATTCTTGTTTCAGTGAATTTAATGAGATTTTTTTCTTCAAATCATAATTCTAGAAAGTTTTTAATGTAAAATGTTATCCCTGGAAGCTTTCATAGCTTTTTTTTTTTCTTTTAAGGTTAATTCTGTTTCTTCCATCACTTTTAGTCCATTGAGTTATCAGGGTTTAGCTCGGTCTCCTTGTTTCTGGTTACTGAATCTGCTCAAGTGATTACCACTTCCTCTTTGCTCATGTTTGATCTCCCACCACTTCTCTGCCTGTTAGGCTCCTTCAAACAGGGACAAACTAGCAAGTGATGGAAGATACAGCAAAAGAAAAGGGGAGGAGGACAAGGTATAGCAGTTGGCTGGTTTGTTCATCTTTTCTGATGAGGCAGAGTTGTTTTGTTTTGTTTTTTGTTTTGTTTTGATGCAGGAGAAAGGGCATCTTTGCTCTCTGGTCTCACCCAATGCAAACAATATTCCTCTTCCAACCACAGAGACAATGAACAAATCAGCCCAGCAGTTTGTTTCCAGAATTGCTGGGTTCAGCTTGTTTCCTTCCAGGTACAGAGGCCCCTGGGAAGCACAGCCCTCCTCAAGAAGGAACTGACCAGACCTTCAGTGATCCTTCAGAAACCTCCCAACTCAAATCCACCCACAGGCGCATCACAGCCTCACCAATGTAATTTGCCTGAAAGACTCTTTGGACCCACTTACCCTCATGTCCTCATGTCCTACAGCTCTGATCTGTCTACCTGGGACTCTCTTCACCACTTCTCTTACTTTTCTCAGGTTTCTGATCAAATGTGACTTCCCAGAGACACCTTCTCCATTTAGTTTATGTAAAATAGCAAAACCCATTTCTCTGTGTTCATAATTTCCTTTATTTTTCATCATAGCAATCAGCTTGTTTTCTTGTTACCTGTCTGCTTCTACTAGAATATAAACTCTATAAAAGCATGGATTTTTATGTTTGTTATTGCCATATCCTTATTGACTAAATCAGTGCCTGACATGTCATAGTTGACATAGTGACATGTCATGCAGGAAAGGGCAGCGTTCTTGGTAGGTAGCAGTTTGTCAAAATATACTTGCTGAATGAAGATGTAAATAAGATTCACATTCTGTGGCCTCACATGCATTTTCTTGGCTTTGTCAACTTGCAAATCTTGTTGATTTATTATTCCATAAGCAGAAGAGGGAGTAAGAAAAATCCAGGGTATATGCTCAAGCCACTTTCTATTTGAATACTCCTACCATGGACTGTGTGAAATTTTTAATCCAATTACTTTTATTTCCAACTAGATAAATTCTCATGAACTCCCAAGCAAAAATAGCACATTGAACACATACATCTATTTAATTCCCCCTTGAAACTATGCTATATTGATAATAAGGATTTTTAAGAACATAAACTCACAAAAAGGGAGAATAGATGCAAAGATAACAGCTATAAAATTTTGCAAGCTAGAAAACAAATAGATAAGCACAAAATGACTCAGCAGGCCTGAGTAAAATTCATCTTAAACTAGCAGAGGGGAAAGCTAAGAGCCAAGTGGGGGAACCTGGTTTAAATGACAGAATTGCCTAAATGCCCAGAAACTGGCAGTCGCAGATACCACCAGAAATGGAGATTATCACCTGTTATATCTGGGAGATAACAGGGACATATTCTCTGAAGGAGAAAACAAGAACTCAACAGAGAACTTTGGACTTGGAAACCAGTGTTGAGGCAGGAAAAGTGTACTCAAAACAAAGATATCACATACAGATTTGCATGCTCAAGTCCGTAGCTACCCCTTTCCTCCTCCCACAACAACCAGTCACAAACAGCTAGGCCACTCTTTGTGCTGGAAATGGTGGACCCTTCTCTGGGAACTGGACTAGCCCAAAAAGAGAGACAAAACTTAAACAGATCACCCTACAATTATACTTATAGTCCTAATGTTATATTAGTCTATTACCAACTGGGCTAAGTTCAGAGCTACATGTTCCGTTCCCTGTATTGTTGTGAGTTAGAACTGCCAAGAGAAAATCTTGCATGAAATTTGGGGGTAAAAGTTCACAGTGGTCAGTACTCTCTAAAGAATCCCACAGTTAAATGTCATGCAGGAAAGGGCAGCGTTCTTGGTAGGTAGCAGTTTGTCTCCGTCTCCTCAACTCCATGCCCAGCGCTTCTTTCCGAGGATAGGCCCTGGTAACACACAGCATTCTCAAGCCTGTCACCAAACCCCTGGTGGCAAACCTGCAGAGACTGTGTAGAGGTAATAGCTCTCACTGCCTCTCATGGAGCTCCTGTTTGTTGTCCCACATGGGTGGCTGTACATAGTTCTTTTCTCAGATATGCTAGACATCACAACCTGTCCACCCACCTCAGAGCATGAGGTAGAATTTGCACATGACTGTTCCTCTGATCTGCCAGTCTTTCATTCCCAGGACCCTCTTCAAGTCCACTTCTGTAATTCTTCCCAAAATTATTTAGGTCTAATCCCTGTGACAAATTTCTTAATATGCATGGACTTACAGAGTACACAGACTCCATTCACGTGCTCAGAGTTTCCAATTAGCTTTTTAATCCCCCACTCTCTATTTTCCCTTACCAAGCATTTGGGGAAAGTCTCTAAAGCAGGCCTCTAATTGGAAAGAATTAAAACAAACTAAAAAACAAAAACAGAAAAAAACCTTGGTCCTTACTGGTGTGGCTCAATGGGCTGGGCATAGTCTTGCAAACTGAAAGGTCACTGGTTCAATTCAAGGTCAAGGTTGCAGACCAGGTCCCCACCAGTTGGGAACTTGTGAGAGAAAACCATTGATGTTTCTCTCTCACATCAGTGTTTCTCTCCCTATCTCTGCCTCCCTTCCCTTCTCACTAAAAATAAATAAAATCTTTCAAAAATTAAAGAAATGCTTATAATAAATAGAGAAATAAACTTCCTCTCTCAAAACACTATCATAACTTTCCTTTGAAAGAAAAGAAAAAATATTTCAGACACAAAATGAGACAGGATATTATGATAAACATATATTTAGGCAACAAAAACAGCTCTGGAAATTAGAAATATGATAGTAAAAATTTTAAAAAAATTATCAGAAGAACTAAAATATAATATTGAAGCTATCCCCGAAAGTACAACAAAAAAATAAATAAATGAGAAAAGATTGTTTTAAAGATTTTATTTATTTTTAGAGAGAGGGGAAAGGAGGGAGAAAAAGATGGAGAGAAACATCAATGTGTGGTTGTGTCTTGTGCCCCGCTGCTGGAGACCTGGCCCACAACCCAGGCATGTGCCCTGACTGGGGGTCAAACCAGTGACCCTTTGGTTTGCAGGCTTGCGCTCCATCCACTGAGCTGCACCAGCCAGGAGAAAAGATTTTTTTTTTTTAAATAGAAACTAATCCAGAGGACCCACTGTCTAAAAATACAAGAAGTTGAGAGAGCAAGAAAAGAAGAAACAGAAAGGAAGAAATCAACAATGAAACAATTCAAGCAACGTCCCCTGAACTGAAGAGCTTCTAGATTAAAAGGGCTCATTCATTGTCAAACGAAATGGATAATAATAGACCCACTTTGAGGTACATCACTTGAGATTTCACAACACTGGAGAAAAAAGAATATTTTAACAGCTTCTCAAGAATACAATCTGGTCAAACACAAAGGACTATAAGTAAGGCTGGGTTTAGACTTCTAAACATTAAGAGTGGAGCAATGTCTTTAACCTTTGAAGAGAACTCCTTTTCCATATGCAATTCTATACTTACTCAAGTCAGATGGTAAACTTTTATAGGTGATCAAATAAGAATTTAATTCAGCCTTTCATGAAGCTACTAGGGAGATGGTCATCCCAAGTAAAAGTCCTGACAATTTCAAAATTTGAGTTTTTCCCCCTAGTTGACCAACAGTTCTCCAATACCCGCTGGCTGGCCATCCTACAATTCGACTCAATCCTGACACTATCTAGTGGCAGCTGGTATCAGATAACTCAGGTTAAGGACTACAAGGCTACCTCCTCCACCCTAACATTAGGTCCAATTACAAGACCTATGCTTCTGCCCAACTATAGATTGGAGGTTCCAGTGATCCCCCATTCCCACTTATGTTTAATTAATTTGTCAGAGCAGCTCACAGAACTCAGAGAAATATTAACTTGCTAGGTGACCAGTTTATTTTAAAGGGGTATAACTTAGAAAAATGCCATACGTTTTCACTGATCTGTAGAATCTAATGAACGAACTGAACTAACGAGCAAAATAGAGACAGACTCAGAGAGAAAGAGCAGGCTGACAACTCTGAGGGGTGGGTTAGGGGAAGGAAGGATCAAGTGAAAAAGAAAAAGGACTCAAAGATATGGAGAACAGAGTATTGATCGTGCGGAGTGGGTGATACCTCAGGAACAGCCAGGTGGAAGGCATGCCTAGGGCGAGGTATGATAAAAGGGAACAACGCTTCCATGCCCTTCCCAGGCATATCACTCTCCACTCTTCCCAAACATCCATATGCCACAAACCCTGAAGCTCTCCCGATCTTGTCCTTTTGGGGTTTGGGGGAGACTTCATTATCTAGTCATGAATAATTAAATTATTGCAACAGACTGGGTGGATTATAAACAACAAAAATTTATTTCTCGCAGTTTCTGAAACTGAAAATCCAAGATCGGTGTGCCAGCATGGTGGGGGTGTGGACCCTCTTCTGGGTCAGACATCTCACTCCATCCTCACATGGCAGAAAGCACAGGAAGCTAACTCTGATCTCTTTTATAAAAGCATTAATTTCACTCATGAGGGCTCCACCCTCCTAACCTAATAACTTCCCAGAGACCCCACGCCTTCAAATCCTATCACATAGGGCATCAGGATTTCAACATATGATTGTCGGGGAGACAGGAACATTTGGACCATCACAGCAAGTTTATGATTTCAGCCACTGGTGAGAGTTTAGAGAAGAGAAAGGAAAGGGAAATCAGATTATTTTCTTTCTTCCTTCTCTAATTGAGCAGCTTCTTTAGCAATATTGGTGTTTCCTTTTTGGTTCCAGTCATTCCTAGACATAGAAAATGTGACTTCAGAGGCTGGAATACCATCCTCTTTTTTTTCCTCTTTACCCTAGAGGTGCTAGTAGCTTTCGGCTATTGCTAAATTTCTTTAGTTACTTGACTCCCCTCTCTTAGCCTCTCAGCTTCTACCTGCATTCCAATTCCATATATTAAATTTTCTTCACTGTAAATACCAGAAGTGGTTTCTATTTTCCTGATGAGACTCAAACTGATACAGAGTTGAATTACAAAGAAGTAAAATCTAAGAAAATGTAAGAGAATCTAAGAAAACAATAAAGCAAAATAATTGAAAGCAGGGAACAAAATTTGTGTAGGGAACAGAAGGTATTCATATTTTACTATATGATTCAGCTCATTTTTACTTAAATGGTCAAAATAATGCAAGTAATGAATGTTGAATTAAAAAATATTACATGCACATTTAATAAGCCAAACCCTCTACTCTGATATACCAGATAATAGTACATCTCCAATAGAGTAAAAATATATTCTTTCCACTTACAATGGCTAGGGTATCTTGAAGTCCTATTGCAGAAGAATATAATATGGAGGAAGTCAAAGGAAAGCCCTTTCTTTCTGGTGTATGTAAGGGGGAGGAGAAAGTAGAGAGAAGAAAGAAGAGGGAGAAAGGAAGTGTGGGAAATAAAACTTCCTGGATCCTGGCCTACCTTCTCAAATGTTCTTTCCAGAGAGGACAGGTAACTTGTATAAACTCCAAATTCAGTATATCTGGCTCTTCTCCATTTTTAGAACTTTCAAAGAAGACCCACTTCTCAGAACTGGAGGCAGAAGCATACCAAGTAAACTTGGTAGCAACTTAGAATTCTAGCTGCAAGTTTGACAGGAGTGGCTGCTATAGTGAGGATGTGGCTTTTCAGAGCCAGAGGTGCAAGGACAGAACACTCTGACTGCGGCTGAGAAGTTTAGCAACACTGAGTGCCAAGGTGGAACTGTTGGCAGCGAAATGGCACCCGTTATACCAGGGATTGGACCTCAGTACAGCAACCTCAGTACTTGAGTTCTGGCTAGGGACAAATTCAAATTCAAGACTCAAACTACAAGAGAAAGTTTATTGAGAAAGTCACAGAGGTAGAAGAAGTGAGTAGTAGAAGAAATGGGCTCCGCAAACAAGTTACAGAGACAAAAGAAGGGCCCTTGGAGCTTAGGAGAGAGAGAGAGACAAGAAAAACAAACCTGCAAAGATACAACAACAACAAAAAAACACATTTACAGTAAAAAATAAAAATAAAATAAGAAGGCTAAAGAAAGAAATTAACAAATATACTGCTTAGAAAGGCATTGAAAGTACACTGACAAACGATGTTGAAAAGTCCTGGACTTGAATCAGTGTGAAACTGTCGTATTTCTTGGATCTGAACAGGAGGCGCTGTTTACTGAAAGTCCATGGACACTCTGGCTTTATGGTGGAACTACTTCACAGGAGCCATAGCTCCTGGTCCAGGTGTGGAAGCACTGTCAAATCACAGCCTACATGAAGAGTGCTGAAGAATCAATACTTTCAGTCTCTTTCTGCCCTTCCAATTCTGTGAGTGCCTTGTATTGGCCAAACCATCTGAAAGCCAGAGCACATGCGAGCTCACTGATGTGGTCCCAGGGCAGGGAGAAGCGGGTGGGGGGAGAGGGATGTATAGCCTAATGCACATTATTGGTACAGAGAGAGCCTTACCGGGTTGCCCATATTGAGGGTATTTATCTGGAAGTCTAAGGGGAGGATCCCAACAGAATATTCATCAATTTGTCAAAAAGGTGTGTCCTCTCAGGGTTGTGATCTCTGCTGATTGTGGGCGCCAGGGCAGGAGATCATTAGTCCATGCAGCTGGTCCTGATGTTAGCCATGGTGTCACTTTTCTGTTTTTGCTGCAGGTAGCCTGGAGCTGAAACACAACTGAGCTTAGATGTATTTGATGCAGGCCAGAACCTCACTGTCTTGAGTGTTTGATATTTAAGGGCTATTCTCCAACCCCTTGTTCATTCCTTCTCTAAGGGGGTCTAACCCACATGACTAGCAACATGCCAGGGGAGGAAAGGTCAGGGGAGGGTCCAAACTACACAACAAGTGATATGAAAGGTCAAAGGGTCTAAACGGAATGGCTAGCCATATGGTAGCAGAAGAAAGGTCACCCTGGGGGTGAGGTCCTTGTGTTCCTATGGCTTTCCAGACTGGTGACCATCCGTGCCTGGCCCATTGTTCTCTCTCTGTTCGGGTCTGGCCTATCAGAGAACTGAGTAATGCGAAGAGAACACTAGGTCTTCACCGAGCTGAGGAGCAAGAGAGAACAAGCTCATTGCCATGACTGTCAGCAGTGAATTTCAGTAATGAACACATCCCAGAAATGAAATAAAACAGCCATTGAACTAGTCCTAAGAACTAGACTGAAGCCAAGGAGATCCTTTTTCCCTCAATTCTCTCAGTGTCTCATGATAGCATAACCCAATATTCCTCCCAAAATATGCCATCTTGGGAGAGGCCCAGGTGGAAAGCAAATCCTGAAAGAACCTGAGAAGTGCAAATTAAACTGAGTTACCTAAAGAGAAAAATTATGTTATTTTACCCTACTTCTTCAAGCCAATTTAGGTTAAAATTTATATATATATATATATATATATATATATATATATATATATATAGTTTTTTCACTATCTAGGAGACTTAAAATTACTTTTTCTTTCCACATCTGAGTTGTAGTGTGGTTGATGTGCTGCCACAAGATACAGAAGTTTAGCTACATAGAAGGCTTTGAAGCCCAAAGAGTTTAAATGTCCTTTCCAAGGTAAAAGCTGTGAAAAAAGGGAAATTTTAACCACACTCAACCTTAGTAGAAAACTGGCCTTTTTTGCCTAATACAAGTATCTTGATACCTCAGCAACTGCTCTTATTCCGACATTTGATTCTCCATTCTTTGCCTTTCTTTTCCTACCGCTGCTTCCAGTTAGTGTTGCAGCTCTTCATTGCGCTCAGAACCATATGTCTGACGTGTGTTACAGATACAGTTAGCTTTAAAAAGTCACAGTTACAGATAGCTAAATGTATGTATACACACACACACACACACACACACACACACACATATAAAGTTATTTTACAGCAAGTTGCCTATGAAAACAAGTTAAGAAGAGATCCCAAATCACTGATAGACTCTGAATAGGTGTCTTTGACAGGAAGGGAATGTAGAAGGGAGAAAATTTCAACCACAATCTCACTTTGAAAGGAGTATTGATAGCACTGATGCAGCTTTTCCAATTTAAGGTTTATAACAACAATGAAACTGGTGAAAATATAAATGGAGGATATATCAACTGAAAAGAGAATATTTTCAACAAGAATGACCACTCAGACTTTTGACAACTGGTTAAATGTGTGGAAAACATAAAAATAGCTATTTAGATGCGTGAGGATTCTGGACATGAGGCATTTTACCCCACCCACCATTTCATTTCCTTTTATAATTTGAAGTGCTCTTAGTCAACAAAGAACTAATTATTTAGCCATTAAACTTTCTGCATCCTTTAAAACAATTTGATTCCTACTCAGTGCTAGCCCTCAATGAAAGCTGTGGTGTCTTGGTGGTCTAGTTTCCTTTTTTTGCACATACCAGCCCAATTCTCCCAATAACACTTATTGAAGAGGCTGTCTTTACTCCACTGTATGCTCATGCCCCCTTTTTCAAATATTAATTGGCCATTCCAGCACTATGTTGAATAAGAGTGGTGAAAGCAGACACCCTTCTCTTGTTCCTGATCTTAAGGGGAAAGCTTTTAGTTTTTGTGTGTTAAGTATGATATTGACTGTAGGTTTCATGTATATGACCTTTATTATGTTGAGGAATGCTCCCTCTATTCCCATTTTGCTGAGTGTTTTTATCATAAATGGGTGCTGTACTTTATCAAATGCTCTTTCAGCATCTATTGATATGATCATGTGAATTTTGTCTTTCATTTTGTTCATGTGATGTATTATGTTTATTGATTTGCAAATATTGTATCATCCTTGCATCCCTGGGATGAATCCCACTTGATCATGGTGTGTGATCTTTTTTATGCATTTCTGAATCTGGGTTGCCAGTATTTTGTTGAGGATCTTAGCATCTATGTTCATCAGAGATACTGGCATGTAGTTTTCATTCTTTGTTGTGTCTTTACCTGGTTTGGGAATTAGGATGATACTGGTCTCATAAAAAGAGTTTGGGAGTCTTCCCTCTTCTTGACTTGTTTGGGATAGTTTGAGAAGGATAGGAGTTAGTTCTTCCTTAAATGTTTGGTAATATTCACCTGTGAAGACATCTTGTCCAGGTCTGTTGTGTCCTGGGAGTTTTTCTATTACTGTTTCAATTTTACTAGTTTTATCAGTCTAACCAACTTACACCAGAATAAATTCAAAATGCATAAAACACTTAAATATAAGTCATGACACCATAAAAGTCCTAAAGAAAAACATAGGCAGGGAAATTTCAGATATCCCACTTAGCAATATTTTTGCCAATATATCTTCCAGGGCAAGGGAAATAAAGGGAAAAAAATTAAACAAATGGGACTACATCAAACTAAAAACTTCTACTTGGCTAAAGAAACCATCATCAAAATGAAAAGAGAACTGACTCTATAGGAGAACATATTTGCCAGTGATATGTCAGACAAGTGTTTGATGTCCAAAATATACAAGGAACTCATATGACTCAACACCAGGAAGACAAATAATCCATCTAAAATGTAGTCAAAGGACCTGAACAGACACTTCTCCAAGGAGGACATACAGAGGGCCCAGAGACATAAGAAAGGATATTCAGCATCACTAGCCATCAGGCATACAAATCAGACATAAAACCACAATGAGCTATCACTTCACACCAGTCACAATGGCCATCATAACCAAATCAACAAACAACAAGTGCTGGCAAGATTGTGGAGAAAGGGGAACGCTAGTACATTGTTGGTGGGAATGCAGACTGGTGCAGCCACTGTGGAAAACAGTATGGAATTTCCTTAAAAAACTAAAAAGGGAACTGTCTTTTGCCCCAGTGATTCCACTATTGGGAATATACACTAAGAATCCCAAATCACCAATTCAAAAGTACTTATGCAACCCTTATAGCAGTGCTATTTACAATAGCCAAGTGCTGGAAATAGCCTAAGTGCCCATCAGTAGATGAATGGATCAGATAACTGTGGTGCATTTACACAGTGGAATACCACACAACACAAAAAAGGAACTTCTAACTTTTACAACAACGTAAGTGGAACTGGAGAATATTATGCTAAGTGAAATAAGCCAGTCAGTGGAAGACAAATACCATATGATCTCACCTATAAAAGGAATGTAATGAACAAAATAAACTAGAACAAAATAGAACCATGGGCACAGAAACATGGAACAGACTGAAAGTGACCGTAGGGGAGGAGGGAGGGGATAGTGGTGGAAAGAAGGGGAAGGGATCAGGGGTGTCCCATCTGCCATCCACGGGCCACATGCAGCCCAGGATGGCTGTGAATGCAGCCTAACACAAAATCATAAATTTACTTAAAACATTATGTGATTTTGTTGTTTTCGTTAGTGTTTGTGTATTTAATGTGTGGCTCAAGACAATTCTTCTTCTTCCATTGTGGCCCAGAGATGCTGAAAGATTGGACACCCCTGGTTCTAGACAAAGAACATGTATGAATGACCCACGGACATGGACAACAGTGTGGGAACTGACTGGGAGAACGGAAGGGTGGGGTGGGCGGAAGAGGGCAAAGGGAGAAAAATTGGGACAACTATAATAGAACAACAATAAAAATGATTTAATAAAAAACTTTAAAATAGCCTTATTTTTTAGTTGCTTTGTACTTTTTTGTATTTTCTAAATTCTATACAGTGAAATGAAAAAAATAACTAAATGTTTGAAGTAAGTAGGAAGACCTTGAAGTTTTTACTTCATGATTTTATTGGCAGGTATTTTTCATAGTAACACTGGGAGATATTCACCAAGATTTATTCATATGTATATTAATTACAGTATTATTTATAATTAGTAATATAATTATGTTAGAAAATGAGAGTTGTTACATTAAGTCACATGCTTATATAATATTTAATAATGTTACCTTTTAAAATATTCAAAGTCCTCTTACTGGTATGTTTAAATATTAAGTGAAAAAGCAGTGTAAGATCAATATAGTTGTTGATAATTGTAATGAAAGTAACTGAAAGCAAAAAATAAATAAATAACACAACAACTGTGGTGTCTTCATGTAATACTTTAACTTATATCCTTCTGTTAGATACATTCTTTCCTGTCATTCTCACAATACCCTGCGTGATAGATGATACAGATGAGAACTGTGGTTCAGAGAATTAAAGTGATTTCTCCAAGGTCATGTAACCGACACAGGAAGAGCTGGGATTGAAAATCAAGCCTCCCAACTGCGAATCCTTTTCTGCACGGATTCCTTCCTGAATGTATCTGATTTGCAACAGGGCAATGAATCCTTAACCTTAAGGGTGCCCTAGCAAATTACTTATGCTTTTTCTTTATCATCAAAAAGCAGTTTGACAAAAATCACTGTCAAATATTCTTAATCTGGTAAACTGTATTGCCTTGTAGATTTAACTCTATTCCAAGTTATGCATAGACAGAGAATCCTTGGTCTGCAAATCCTGGATTCTGAAATTTTCTATAGTGACTGACAGAACTTTTTGATCCATCACATTTAGTCACATCAATCATATCACTTCGAAGAACACATTGTAAAGAAAATAATGGAACATGATTGATGTGAACAGATGTGACATGGGATAATTAAGTTTCTGTTTAAGGACCCAAGAAGAAAAACACCTGATGCTCTATCAGGTTCACTAAACAAAGACTTCATTGCTAACAGTGTAAATATAATTTACAGACTTTGTTTTCCCAAGTGGGAGAGAAAAGAAATACAATATGTGTAAATAGTATAATGTGTGTTTATCGACCATGCATGGGCAGAAAATTTCCTCTGAGTGTCTGAAATCTAATATTTCCCATTGCATTTCAGAGCCAAGTCTAATTTAGCAATGCTAATCCACAGTGGGAAAATGTGTTTGAGGAAATACATTATTTATCATTATTATACATATGGATGAGAGCACTTCAAAATAATTCAATACACATATTACTTTAAGGAAAATAATGGATTTTAATAGATTATATGTTAATATTTTATTGGGAATATTTATTATATGTAAATATTTTATTGGGAATATATTTAAAGCATTTTAGATGGTAAATTTTTAAAAGGCATTTACATTGTTATGAAATGTTGTGACCATTACTTTCAAGATCTTTTGAGTTTTACCTCACCATGTAAGACTATATAAAACAAAGATATATTTATATATATATATGTTACAAAAAGAATATGAATGAAGCCACTTAAAAATGAAGTTGGAGCTGCCATCCCAGAGGAACTGCCTTGCAAGTTTTACTCTTCAAAATTTTGGACCACTAAAATCAGGCAAAACAACCTCGGTCAGGGTCTAAAGCAGCATTGCATTGCAAAGCTAACAGGAAAGCAGATATTATGACTACCTGACTGAAAATTAAAGACATTCTTTAGAATTAGCATCGCTATGTTAGCTTATCTGCACCTAGTGAAATTCCTTCCTTAGCTTATTAACACCCATAAAAATCCCTTCCTTCTGATCACATAACTTTTTCCCTTCCCTGTCTCATAAATACCCCTGGCCTTCACTTCCTGGTCTGGACACTATTTGGGTCTCTGCCTGAACCAGTTCCTCCTGAATAACTATTTTTTGGATCTCAAATAAATGTTGTAGCCTCTTACTTTGCCTTTTTTATTTTCAGGTTAACAGTTATATATTTAAAAATCTTATACTACCAATATTTTCCTGGGAGTTTTTTTTTCCCATTATATATTGAGAGATATAATATTTGTACATTTAAGTATGTTGGTGAAGAGAATGATGATTTATAATCAATCCAATGCTTTTAAAGCAGATCTTTTTTGTTTCTTTTTAATGTTTCTCTCCTATCTCTACTACTCTTTCTCTCTTGCTTTCCTCTCTTCCTCTTTCTTTTCCTCAAGTATAATTTTTACAAAGGGAACCCTCAAAATTCCAGTGTCTAATTCTCAAATGCTGCACTTCCAGCTTCTTGTGTGCAGGTAGTGCTCCCTGGAAAGCCTGCACACACTCAGAGCTGTCAAGACACGTGGCTCTGTGACCTTGGACACGTGGATGAATTTCTGTTCCTGAGGCTTCTCATCTTTATCCTTGAGATAATTATAGCTATATACTCATGGATTAATTTGTGAGAATTAAATTACCATATTTTTTGAACAATAAGATGCACCAGACCATAAGACACACCTAGGTTTTAGAAGAGGAAAATAGGGGGAAAATTTTTGAAGCAAAAAATGTGGTAAAATATTTAGTAATATAAATAACATAATATTTCACCAACATAAATGTAAACAGAACTCAGGTAAGCTACATTCGGACTGTAAGATGCACCCCCATTTTCCTCCCAAATTTGGGGGGGGAAAAGTGTGTCTTATAGTTTGAAAAATACGGTAGGCAATTCTAGAATGCTTAACATATTTAGTAGTAGATGTTCGAAACATTAGTTTCTTTTTTTCATTAGTTTAGGGTTAACAGTTTAATTTTTTGTTGTTGAAACTGCAGTTTTATCTCCCAATTTTATATCTTACTTCTCTTCATTAATGCCCTCAAAAAAGGATATGAAGATGAAAGCTGCAGGTTTCTTCTTCTCTTTCCTCTTTCTTATTAAATTGAAGCACATATTGTGAAGCATTTGGCACAGTCCTGATACAGTACGCAGTTGGGTGTGAGCGGAGTGGGACCAATAGGCCAAGTACTGAAGGTCACCAGTGCAGAAGGCCCTGGGTACCTACCAGGGGACAACTGTACAGTGGGATCTCACCC
This sequence comes from Micronycteris hirsuta, assembly GCA_004026765.1. Lineage (NCBI taxonomy): Eukaryota > Metazoa > Chordata > Mammalia > Chiroptera > Phyllostomidae > Micronycteris > Micronycteris hirsuta. The sequence goes on from PVJI01001473.1 coordinate 17,304, forward strand.
CCAAGGCGACCTTTCTTCCCCTAGCATATTGCCGGCCATGCAATTTAGATCCCCTGACCTTTTACATTGCTGGTCATGTGGTTCAGACCCTCCCCTAATGTTTCCTCCTGTGTCATGTCACCAGCCATCTGGTAGACCCCCTTAGAGGAGGGATGAAGCGGGCCAGAGAAGAGCCTCATACAACCCCTGTACAAGCCCTTGCATGACCACTCCCTTAAGTATTGAGCTCTAGAGCACAGGTGGCGAACACAAGGCCCACAGGCAGAATCCAGCCCTCCACCTTGTTTTATCCGGCTGGCACCTTGTTTCTACCCTGCAGCAGCACCGAGCTCCTTGCCCCTAGTTAAGGAGTAGTTACATTTACACAGTCCTAAAATTATGTTTGGCCATTTGAAGGCAACCGCAAGGCTGATGTGGCCCCTGGTGAAAATGAGTTTGACACCCCTGCTCTAGAGATAACATCTAGGCCTCGGTTGTGTTTCAGCTCCAGGCCCAGAAATACAGAAAGACCGGGCAGGGTGATGGTACCATGGGTGCCATCAAGACCAACTGCAGTGACTAATGACTCCCTGCCCTGGTGCCAACTGACTAGAGACCATGACCCTGAGAGGACACACCTGGAAAGCTGATAAATATGCTAGTAAGATCCTCCCTTGAGACCTCCAGATAAAAACCCTCAAGACAAAGGACTCAGCACTCTCTCTTTTCTCTCTCTCTCCCCCTCTCTCTCTCTCTCCCTCTCTCTCCCCAGTGCCTTTCCCCACCTCTGACACATTCTTTCTGTCTTTCCTTTTCCTAAGTTCCAAGTGTCCTTCTTTTGCCTCTATAACTTGTTTCCTGAGCCAACACATCCTAGATGACTCACTTATTTCACGGCTCACTTCTTCTACCTCTGTTACTTTCTAAATAAACTTTTGCTTGTATGTATTTGATTCTTGGCTCTAAATTCTTAGCCAGAACTGAAGTACTGAGGTTAGTGAACCGAAGCCTAACCCACGTGGTAACATCTGGTGCTGTTTCACCACAAACAGTTTCATGCCCCATGAGAACTAAAGAATAAAACCGTTTATAGGGGAGTAAAAATTGGGGAAAGGAGGGGAGAGGCATTATAATCAGGGGACAAAACATTGTGTACGACATCCCAGACCCTGCAAGCCCGTAGTCTCTCCCCACACGGAGTACCCGCTTTGGACACAGTAGAAGGTTTTCCATGCCCCAAACCTTCCTATTTCTGTGCTGTTGCCCATCCTATAGTCTTTAACTAAAATGTCCTTCTCTCTGTCTATCAAAATTCTACTCTTCAAGAACCATCTCAAATGCTCTCAGTGAGAAGTTTTTCCAGGTTCTGCCAAATGAGAGTAATGACCACCTCGCTTACGCTTACTCCACTTACTTATAACTCTAGTCTAGCTCCGATGTTTACTTGACAACTTCCCCTACAAAGCTCCTTGTAGTTGGGATCTTGTCTTACTACCTTATTTATCCCTAACAGGAAAATTCAGCAAATTTTGATACAATATATGATTAAAATTATACAGATCTATATAGTAATCATCCTTAAGAGTCACATTGTTTCTTAAATTTATTTAAAATAACCATTTACAGATAGTGAGAGTTTAGGACAGTTCTTCCAACTTGTCTGGGTAGCGCGCGCATGATAAGATTCCCTGATGTGAGCACGGTCACTAACGAAAAGCAGACAGGTTTGGAGAAAGCTTAAAATGGGGGATTGGCAGTCTAGTTTAGTCCCAGCTTTCCAACTCATTAACTGTATCCCCTGGAGCAAATCATGTCTTTGGGCCACGATCAACTCATTTGTAAAATAAGGAGTTGTATGATTTCTAAGGTTATTTTCAGCTGTAATATTCTGCCATTCTACAGTTACCAATCCCAAGGTCTTGCCATTACATTGCTGTCACCAAAGGACTTATGCTGATAACACTGAGTTTAACTAAAAGTTTTAAAACGATGAGGGTGTTGTCTTCAAAACAAGTGGAGAAACGTTATTTGTGATTAGGATGCTGTACCATCCCTTTTTTCCTGAAAAGTTGGGAAAGACAACAATCGGCATGTGGTCTTAGGTGCTCTACATGTATAATCAATCATTGCTTTAGGTCAGATTCCCCAGAAGATGAGCTATAGATGGAGATTCCCGTTTAAATCATTTATTGGGAGAATGTTCTCAGGAGAAGGGGAGTGAAGGAAAAGAAATGGGCAGGGGAAAATAAAGTTCAGCAAAGATGTAGTCTCAGCTGAACAATAGCTTTAGTCTGACTCCACAGAAAAGCTCTGGAACATTAATTACACTACAGATTTGACTCACCTTGAGGTGAGGGAGCTAACCATTGGATCCTAAGTCAGTGAGATGTACGGCAAGGTCAGGGATGGACTGTAACCTCCAATCCAAGGTAGGTGAGCTGGCTTCTGACTTCCCTTGACCTAAGGCAATTAAAAAGGATGCTTTGAGTTGTTAGTAGTTCACACTAAGAGTCCCTGTGAGATGAGTGGTTCATCTGGTAAGAGCAATCTAGGCAGGGACCCACCCCATCCTCTGATTAATTTTCCTTTGCCTCCCAGAGCAAGAGTGCTCAAAATGTAGAGGTGTTCTCATGTTGAAAAAAATGTTAATAGAATATTCTAAGTTCTGAGGGTAGCCATGCATTTACTTATTCACTTCTTCATATATTCAATAAATAAACATTTATTGAGTCCTGCTTAATAGTCCACTGTTCCAGTGAACAATGTAACTGTATTCAAACTAGATGCTCTTACATGTGACAGTCTAACGGCTTTTATCAACTTAGTTTAAGAAACCAAACCATACACTTGGCAAATATTTTGTTAGAGTTTATCTTTGAGTTGGATGGTTCTATACACTATCCTTTCTGCAAAGGGCCTCTTCAGAGGTGAATAGATCACTTACACTGAGCCCCAACTACACCAGAGGGTGGACCTGATCTACTAGGAGCACCAACCAGTAATCTGTTGGTATCAAGACCCAGGACCCAAGGATACTAACTACCCTTGCCAAAAACAGAGCTCTTGGCAGTATAGGAGCCTTGATATGGCATTACAGAACATGTGGGGCTTTGAATTTATATGCTGTACAGTTGCATATTATAAGTTTGGTTTTACCTCTTGTATAATATTCATTTGGTTCTTTCCTCTTGATGAAACTTCTTTTGGGTTGCTTGTGTCAGCAAGCCTGAAAGTAAGGAGGCTGTGGCCAGCCGGGGGAAATGGGCAGAGAATATTTATTATAACCCTCAAAGTAACCTAGGTCATATGAGTGATGGATGTCTATCAGATATGAAAATTCATATATAAGTCACATAATCCCTGAAGAGAATGACTGCAAAGAATGACTTGAAGTTTCTGGTATAATTGAAGAAAGGATAACAGTAATAGCAAGCGAAACAGAAAATACTGGAAGAGGAGGTTTGGAAGACAAGTGTTTGAATTGGCTCAAAGAACCCAGCAGCTCTCTCCCTATCCACGCATATGTCTCACGAGAGGTTTCCCCTTATGGGAGGCTTTGCTTCCTGACCCTGATAATGCCTTCTTGCCCGGCATCATCTCTAGTTCATCCTTGTGGACCCAGTTCTTACACTTTTCTCCCTAACTGTAAACTTTCTTGCTTCATTGCTCATTTTGCCAGGTGCTGTGGTATGTCTTGTGCTTTGTCCATACTTTATTTGCGGACTAGAACTAAGCTCATCCTTTCCATGCTTAGTCTTAAATTGTGGAATTCCAGACCAAGAAGAGCCCAGATTCCCCAGTCACCAGGAAGAGGAGATCTTTCATTTGCCTTGAGGCCTCAAGTCTTCAGGAGAGTTTGAATTTCTAGCACAGTGGTTATCAATCAGGGGTAATTTTGCCCCCCCCACCCCCTCCCCCTCTAGAAACAGTTGGCAAGGTCTGGAAACTTTTTTGATTGTCAGAGTTGGGGGGGGTGTGTTTCTGGTATCTACCAGGTCATTAGGGATGCACGGGACAACACCTAGCAACAAAGAATTATATGGTCTAAAATGTCAATAGTGCTGAAGTTCAAATCTAGGACACTACGAGAATGTTAGCCTTTCTCACTTCAAGGTTCCAACAACTTAGCTCTTCTCTTTACTGAAGCTGTGAAATAACATCCTCCACATAACAAAACATCTGTTTTTACTAACAAAGGGCTCCCAGTTTCATGCTCAGCCTATTTGCAGCTGCTAATGAAGAGCATGAAGTGACTAAGGAGCTCCTTAGAGGGCTTGCTGCTACTCTCCGTGGTCTGCTCTCGCCCTCTTGTGGTAAGCATTGCAAATGCAGCTGGAGGACAGCATTCCCCACTCACTTGGCATCAATGTAAGGAGAACAGTATTGGGAATTGGAGTACTGTACTTTAACGGACTATCCCCATCCTCTCAACTTCCAACAACAAACATATTTTGGAAACATAACATAAGTTTAATGGGGTTTGACATTCAATAAATGGCAGATACAATGATTATCTGAACAATGTAAGTTCTGGGTTTAGACAAGCTGCACCTGTCACCTTGCTTTGCAGTAGTTGGGGAAAGTAAGAAGACTGCGCTGGCTCTCCCCTGGCCTGCTGAAAACTACCCCAGGGCTTTGCAGCACAAAGCTGCCTAACTTTTGACCCTTTATAGAAACAGTCTTCCACAATTACTAGAGACAACCCCATCAGAAGTCAAATTAGTGGTCTACTCCAATAAGCAGTTCTGGCTTCTAACCAGGAGTTGACGTACTTGATCTTGATCTTAAGTCTAGGAAGAGCCCATAACATAACTCAATGACCTGGAAGGAACTACAAATCCCCCAGAAACTCTGGATGTGCTTGATTGCACTGCGACCATATTTAACACAATCTACCTGTTGCTGTCCCTCCTCTCCCTTTGTCATTCAAGGGGAGGAGGCTTAAGCCCCTGTGGTATAATTCAGATATTTGTGATACAAAAAAGGGGGAGGGGTGGATCTTTGTGTTTGTAGATGCAAATGTAGTTGCTAAAACTGTAGAGAAAAGCAGGAACCTGAGCATCACAAAAGCGGACTGCAGTTATGGTAAGGGGAAGAGAGAGTGCCTGCTGGGCTCCTGCGGGGCTCGTCCAATTCCCATTTGACATCATAGGGGGTCGTCTGCGAATATTCTTTCGACATAGGGGATCATGAGAGTGACTTATGATAAAAACATGTATCTAAATCCAAAACAAGTTTTTCAATTATTGTAAGACAAAAATTCTAAGTCATAAGAAAAAAAGGAGGACTTGTAATAGAAATGAGAGAACATTTCTCATGTGTCTGCTGGCTCTTTTTACCATCACCCAATCAATGCCCGTGGATTCTGGCTCAGTCAGCCTTCTGGAGTCAAGATTGTGGCCCCCAGCTGGTCTTGAAGGCCATTCTTCCATCTCTTCTAGTGGAATTCGACCTGGAAATCTCGCCTATATCGCTCTCCTGTGGAAGCTGACCACAGCAGTGACCTCTGAGATGTGGAGGCACGACCTTCCCACATAATGTTCTCTGGGGAGCTGAGGTTTCAGGGGGCCACAAACTTTGCCAGAAGATCCTTTCATGCAGAAAACTTTGCAAACTTTCACTCCACCTGAGCCAGCAGATGGAATAAAAATTTTTCAGAAGTGAAAGTGTAGAAAATAAATGAACTCTGAATACATTTTATGTTTAGATAATATATTTAACATTCATAATATATTTAAACATTAATAACAGAATACCATAATTCCAAAATTTTGCAGAATGACCATTTATGTAAATTAATTTTGTGATTGCAACTGAATGCTACTATACATGACAGAACCTTTTCACATGCAATGGCTTTGATAGAATTGCTGACATTCACTTACTGAAAGCAAAGAAAAATGAACATATTCTAATCACTATGAAAACCTGTTTAAAATCTTTCTCACCTTTCCAATTTTAGGAAATTCCCTTAGAGGCTATTTTTTAATTCCTCCAACAATTCATAGATATTTGGATGACTGAACAAATGAATCAGCAGGTTTTATTCATGGCTCCCCTAGAAGAACATACCCTCATGGAGCAGACAGAACTGACAACTGTTTCATAAGAGACACACTGAATGAGACAATGTAACTGAAAACCCCCTTGGAACAATGTTTGGGACACGATAAGGATTTAAGTAAGATTTAAAATTTTTAATCTAAATGCAGTGCACTTCTCAATTATTGTAACATGCAAAAATATGAAAATTATAGACAATAATATTATTCAGATTAAAAATTCTTACCACAAAATAAGCGTTCCAAAAATATTTGCTTGTGAATAAATTAATTCCAACAGTTCTTAGAGCTAATTATTATTTTAATAGATTTTCCTGTTTCTTTTTTTGTGCTTTTTTTTTACAGAAGTGAGATCACACTGTATACATTATTGTAGGTTCTGCCTTTATGGCTTTATGTTATGAAATGTCCTTTCCTTATAAGAACTGAAAACCATTTGAAAATATAATTTTAATGGCTCCCTAAAACATATCATATTCCTTAATTCAAAATTCTCCTGTTGTTGGACAATGGCATGGTTCAAAGTTTTTGTTTTCTGTTTTTTAGCACTGTAACTAAAGTCATAATAAACACTAAGGTATGTTTGCATCTATTATTTTTTAACATGGATTTACAGGAGTGTTATAAGAAGGTGGAACTGTGTAGTAAATATATACTGATTTTTCCTGATTGGCCTTCATGTCCCCTTGTTTTGGTGACAGCACCTTGCTTTTTGGAAGATCACACTGTACTCAGGAGGTTTGGGCAAAGCTGACTCCCTGCCTGGCTCCACGGTGCACGCAGGCCCCATGTCCAGGGCTTGGGGCCTTCCACCCTCCTGGCTGCAGTGGCTGGCTCAGGGCTAAGCGTGAGACCCAACACGGGCAACTAGATTCAGTCCTGGGTTTTTCCCAGGAACTACAGTGGAAAAGTCATTCCCTTTCATTAGGGATTGCTAGCCTGGTATGACATAAGCCCAATTTCCTAGTGACCGCTGGAAAAATCCTGCCCTCACATGAAGTTAACACAGAGAAAAGACAGATGGTAGAAATTAAATAATAAATAAAAACAGACTCCTAATAACACAATTTTGGTAGCAGATTCCATCCTGAAATTAGGATGAAAGAATTTGCTTTATGACCTAAGCAAGTGGAGCGGAAGCAGATTTTACCATGCCAAAATATGACTTTACAGATATTGATTATTTTAAGCTGATTATTTAAAAGAACCGAAAGACTCAAAGAGAACCTTTGACCTTTCCCCAAGCTGTCTAAGAGAATTTAGATAGAGGACCTGCTCCAGAACAGAGCTATTATCATAGACAACTACAGTTTAGTATGAATTGTGATCGACAAGGAGGAACCTAGCAGGGCCCTTGGATCCAAGTCCTCTCTGGGCCCCATTGTGAAAGATGGCCCAGCAAACATTTATTTACAAAACATTTGCTCCTCTTTCTCCATGTGAATCACCTTCCTCCCCTTTGAAGTCCCAAACCATACAAATACCCTTCTCCTTACCTCAAGATGGCATAAAGCCATAACTGCCTGATCTGTTGATCTGTCCTTGGAAACCCCATATTCTTATGGAAATTCGTATGTATATATCTATTAATTTGATCATTTTCTCCTGATAATTGGTCTCATGTTATCTCTTGAGACTGGCTTTTAAAAAGATTGACTTAGTGCTATTTCTAATAAAGTAAGTTTTGATGATGTGTGTTCCTGACCATCTGACCATTTCTCACCCTCCTGCTTAGTTCCCCCATGCTTCTCTTAGGGAATTCATCAGAAGTAATAATAGAAGCCTCGAAGATAGACAGTTTAAATGTTGAAAAGGCTATTAACACCACTTTTATGAAGTCTTTAAATTAGAGCAACTAGGGCTGTAAAACCTCTTCTGAAAGTCGAAGACCGCGAGTACCATCACCCTGTGACAAGCTTAATTGAACTCTCTTAGCACTTAGCTCTTTTTATCTAAACTACTGTTAAAGCAACAAGTTTTCCAAAAACGCAAATTTGTCTAATATGTGTACATCGCATTACTCCTATCTAATGGAACTTATTATTGTCTTTGCGGGAGTGGGTGAAATGGCTTCTCACCAAACGGCCTTCTTTAGAAAAGCAGCAGCTTGATGCTTGACTGTAATGTCTTTTGAAAGGTGGATGTACATTCTGTGATGATGCCAATATCCCACTGCAGACTGGAAAGGGAGCCGTTATGCCTCTCCCTTGCTGAGTGTTTGGGTGTGAACAATGCACTGTGTGTTTCGTTAGGGAAGAACAAGATCATGAAGTGTCCCATAGCATTGTCAATTTATTTTCTTAGCGAGGTGATCGTACTTCAAAAGGAAAACTGTATGAATACTGGTTTGGTTCTGAGTCTTTATCTTCCACTGGGACTTAGATCTCTTGAGGTCAGTGACTCACAGTGTTCGATGTTGTATCCTCAGTGCCGTGTACTGCCTCGAACCTGGGAGGACACAACAATTTCTTATTATAATAAATGGATAAATAAATGAGCAAATGAATACAGCCCGATACTTCCTGACTTTTGTAGGGGGGAAATACTATGTATAGTTTACTGAATCATATAGTTCCATGTCATTTTGGTATCAGTACAAACAATGACTATAATGATAATGAAACATAATAAATTAAGCTTTACTAAATTTTTCTTATGTGCTAGTCACTCTATTAAACACTTTACCCACATGATCTTAATTCTTCTAATAATTCTGAGGCAGGTACTATTATTCTCATTGTACAGATGAAAAAACTAAAGAAATAGAACTATGGAGAAAAGCAGAAACTCTCAATAGGAACCCTTCCTCCCTATTTTATTTTTGGTATTTGTTTTGTTCTGCTCCTTAAGTGACTTGCCCAAAGCCGCGTTTCAATGGAACAAGACAGCCCATATTAGAACACAGTTTTCCAGGTTGTCGGAGGAAAACAGTTTCCTCGTTACTAGAGGGACTTTGGCGTGTTTCAGAATCAATCCACGGATCTCTTTTAGAAATATAGGTCCCTACATGATCCCACCCGAAGATTCAGATTCAGTATAGCTCAAGTGAATCTCAGTCATTGGCATGTAAAATAAGTTCACCAATTAAATATCACATTCTGCAAATTTGGCACCTATTACAGAGCTCAGAAAAAACATTAGATGGGTACTAACAATATAAGTAAAAGCCTTTGTGAATAATGCTTGGACAACATTGTGATAGTAAAAAATGCTTTTCACTGAGCAACATGGTCTGCTGTCCCTCATCATGATCTATGTCTGTCCAGGGAAGGGTAGCATGTATAAACCAATGAGACTGTAGGCTTGAAGTCTTCTGTCCATATCTTGATTTGGTTTTTAAAAAGAGTCAGTGTTAAGAATAAGAACTTACACCTTAGAAACATAACGAGCGAATTTATGCACATACTACACTAGACTGACACCTGCTACAGCAGTATTTTTCTTTTTCAGTTCATGACTGTTACCTTCCTGAAATGTGTTACTCTCAGTCTTAAAGCTTTGGAAATTAGCATGATAACCAGCAACTGTTTTTAGACAGGTCAATTATACACCTGAAAATTTCAGCAAATATGAAGGCTAGGTAACTTAAGAAAAGCAGGTTCAATGTGAACAAACTATTTCTACCCACTGACATTGGTTTTCTAAATGATAGCCTGAGAAATTGTGTGTTACTGGGCTAAAAATGTAGCCTTTTAAATCAGGTTGTTCTGTGATTTTATTTTATGTTTGTGGACTTAAAGGAAATACCTTTCTAGCTTATAAACCTAATTCGTCATGTAGGAAATTATGCGGAGAAAGACTGGAACAGAATCTGCTCAGAGGTCCATGTCTTTCTATCAACATGAGTCTTTTCAAAAAGACAATTCAAAGTGCTGAACTGAGAAGTAAGAGACCATAGTCATAGATACAACTACTAGGCCTCTCTGGATCTCCAGTACCTTATTAGTAAAATGGGAAGGTGAAGGGTGAAAGAGAAAGAAAAACGAGAGATTCTCAAGGATCTTTTAAGGGTAGGGGCTGGCAATTTTTTTTCCATAAAAAGTTAGGAAGTGAATATATTAAGTTTGGGGGCCACGCTGTATCAGCTGTACTTCCCTCCGCTATTATAGCACAAAAGCCATCACTGATCGCACACACACAAATGGCCATGGCTGTATTCCCAGATAAAATAAAATAAACCGTTCCTTACAGGTGTAATTAGTCAATAAACAAGCTAATCTTGGGTCCCTCCAGGGAAGTTTTGAACTTAAAACAGCATATTATAAATAATTAGCTGGCTGACTGTCCTTTCCTTGGCCAAGATTAGGCACCAGACTTCCCTGGAGATAATCACAGAGCTGTCCTAGTCCAAATTGGTATTATCTTATACAAATTCCAATAAGGCAAAAGAAATAACACCATCAGGGGAAAATAACAGAACCCATAATCTGAACAACTTAACATTTATAATTAGTAGGATACAATTAAAAATTCCTAGACATATGGAAAACCAGATAAGTGGAATGCATTGCCAATAGAAAATGAACTAAGAGCAAGCCTGATATGACTTAAGTGTAGGTACTAGAAGTTAAGGGTTTTAAAGTGTTATTTTAATCTCAATGAAGTAAAACAAAATATGTTCATAATTTTTTTAAAAATTTAGGAAATCTCAGTAGAGAAATAAAAATTATAAAAAGAAAACAAAATAGAGATCCTAGAACCAAATATGTCTGTGTACATATATATACATATGTATATATGTGTGTGTGTACATATATATATGCATATATTTTTGGTTCTGGGAGATATATACAGATGGGGCAGGGAATAGGGGAAGAAAGGAGATGGTGAAGAAGGGATAAATGGTGATGGAAGGAATCTTGACTTGGGAAGGTGAGCACACAATACAATATACAAATGACATATTGTAGAATTGTACCTCTGAAACCTATAACATTTTATTAACGAATGTCACCTCAATAAATTCAATTTAGGAAAAGAAGTGGGGACAATCTGAGCTTACATGTCATGTCTAGGTATTATATTAATAGTGTCCCCTGTGACTCTCAAAACTAACCCACCCTTGCCCTGGCTGGCGTAGCTGGGTGGATTGAGCGCGGGCTGAGAATTAAAGGGTCGCAGTTCGATTCCTAGTCGGAGCACATGCCTGGGTTGCGTGCCAGGTCCCTGGTGGGGGCCATGTGAGGGGCAACCACACATGGATGTTTCTCTCCCTCTCTTTTCTCCCTCTCTTCCCTTATGTCTAAAAATAAGAAAATAAAATCTTAAAAAAAAAAAAAAAACTAACTCACCTTGACGATAAATTTTCTGGTCACCCTAATTATAGTGTAGGTCACACTGGGCTCTGGTGTCTCCCTATGGAGACTTGAGGTTCCTTGGGGAGGAGATCTCTGGCTATTTTCTTTTTATCATTGTGTCCTCGGTGTCTAGAATAGTATCTGACATATGGTAGCTACTTAGGAAGTGTTTACTCAAGATTAACAGCCAGTCAGTCACCAAAGGACTGATATTGCCTATTCAGATATACTGATTAAGTGCAGTCTTAATGATTTCATTCTATTTACTGAATTGCATTTGAACCTATTAGCTAATCAGCAATTGGCCAGCAGTATGGTAGAAAAAGAAAAAGTGAATGATAGTTACAAGATACCAGGCAGAAACAAAGAGGAGAAGGTGAACATGACCAAAACCCAGGGAGGGTTCCAATACAGAAATGACGCCAGAATCTTGTGATTTAACAGGATCTGCTACCCCTAAATCAAGATTTGGAAGATGCAATCTACCTTGCAGTCAAAAATTATAAAGATCTGTCAATGTTTACAGAAATATAATCTGCTGGAAAGATAAAATTATTTATAGTGTGTGACTTGCCTGTACCTGTTGAATGGTATCTTTTGATCTTGAAAACATACAAATGGTACTTTATAGAATGAACTATAATAGCTGTCTGATCCCTTATAAAAAGATCGAGAACCCTTGGGGAAATGCACGCTAAGATTCAGTTTTAATATCGTGTAGTTTACTTTTATTTAGTAGAATAGTAGAAAGAGTAATTTAGGTGTATAAATTTATTCTCATGTTAAAATTATTCCCAATAGGAGAGTACTTCGAGGTAGGTAAGGTCAAGAGGGTGGAAACCTCGTGGATAGGGTTAGTGGCCTTATAAGAAGAAGTCAGAGTGCTAGTTTGCTTTCCTTCTGCCATGTGAGGAGACAACCCAGAGAATGGTTCTCATCAGAACCTAATACTGGCATCCTGATCTCAGATTTCCAGCTTCCAGAATTGTGAGAATAAATTTCTGTTGTTTATATGCCACCTAGCTAATGCCACCTAGTCAATGCCACCTGTTGTGGCATTTTGTCATAACAGCCTAAAATAAGACAATTCAGAAAGAAGTTGCAAAAACAGTAGAGAGTTTCCAGGCACCCTTCACCCAGCTTCCCCTGTTGATTACATCTGAATAGTGTATTATCCAAACTGGGAAATTGACAAGATCATCTCTTTTTGAAATACCAAGTATTTTGGGAATATCCTCATATAAATATGGCAAGAGGGTGGTAAACATACAATACAATATACTAGTCTAATAGTCTAATGATATATTATAGAATTATACACCTGAAACCTATGAATACACTTGGCAGAATAGAGATGACAGAAATAAAAGCAAATGAATTTGAAGATAGAACAAAAGAAACTGCCCAATGTGAAAAATATAGAAAGAGAATGAGTAAAGCCTCAGGAACCTATTAGATGATAGCAAATGTTTCCATATACACGATGGTCCAAAATGGACCTGAGAATGAGAATGTAGCAGAAAAAAATATTTTAACTGAAGATATAATGAACAAAAATTTCCAAATTTGATGAAAGATAAAATTTTCAGTTGCGATATTTACACTACCGAAAACCAAAGATAAAGAGCACATGTGGAGAGCAGGAAAAAAAAAGGCACCTAAGATATAAGAAAAAAATAATTCAGTTAACAGTTCACTTCTTAGAAATTGATGCCAAAGAAGAGTGAGGCTTTAAGCAATGAAGTGCTTAAAGAAAAAAATCCTCTCAACCCCAAATTCTATATCCAGTGAAAATAGTCTTATTTTGTGTGTGTATATATGAAAATTGAGATGATTTTTTAAAATTATACAGAAATGCAAAGCCAAGTACTGCCAACATTATCTAAAAGAGAACAAAGCTGGAATACTTACACTGTCCTATATCAAGATGTGTGATAAAATTATCATAATTAAGAGAATATGCTATTGGTGCAAAGATAGACAAAGTGGCCAATGGAACAGAATAGAGGGTTCAGAAATAGAACCAGATATATGTGGTTACATGATTAATAATTTTTAAAATAAATGATACTGAATGAACTGAACTTCTATATTGACAAAATGTATTTTGAACCTGACTTTGTGCTATATACAAAATCAATTTCTGAAGTATTATAGTTCTAAATGTGAAAGGTAAAATAATTAAACTTTTAGAAGGAAACAGGAGAATATGTACTGATTTTGGTTGAAATAGGCAAACATTTCTTTAACAGATTATAAAAAGTGCTAAACGAAAAAATCGATGTTAGATTCTATTCGCTCTAACAATTCCTCTATCAAGAGGAATGATTAAGAAAGTAAAGATTGCCCTGACTGGTGTGGGTTAGTTGGCTGTGCATCAACCCACATAGCGGAAGGTCGCTGGTTTGACTCCCAGTCAGGGCACATACTTGGGTTGCAAGTTCAGTCACCAGTTGGGGCACGTGCAAGAGGCAACAAATCAGTTTCTCTCTCAAACTGATGATTCTCTCCCTCACTTTCTCCCTCCCTTACCTTCTATCTTAAAATAAATAAATAAATAAAATCTTTATTAAAAAAAATCAGCACAGAGGAAAAAAGACATTCACAATATACTTATCTGACAAAGGACAAAGGACTCGTAGGCAGAATAAAGAACTCCTACAAATCAATAACAAATAACAGAAAACTAAAAAGACCACTAGAATGTACAGGGAATTATGCGTATGTAAAATCTCCAAGCTGGAAATTACCCCAAAGCCTTTTTTTTTTAATTACTTTATTGTTCTTCAGCTACAGTTGTCTGCATTTTTCTCCCCTCCCTTTCCCCTCACCCCTTCCAAACCCACCTCCCTCCCTTGCTGTCACCCTTCTCCTTGGTTTTGTCTATGTGTCCTTTATAGCAGTTCCTGAAAACCCTTCTCCCCACTGTCCCCTCCCCCCGCCTCTGGCTATTGTTAGATTGTTCTTAATTTCAATGTCTCTAGTTATATTTTGCTTGCTTTTTTCTTTTGTTGATTATGTTCCAGTTAAAGGTGAGATCATATGGTATTTGTCCCTCACCGCCTGGCTTATTGCACTTAGCATAATGCTCTCCAGTTCCATCCAAGCTGTTGCAAAGGGTATAAACTCTTTCTTTCTCACTGCTGCATAGAATTCTGTTGTGTAAATGTACCACAATATTTTGATCCACTTATTTGCTGATGGACACTTAGGTTGCTTCTAGTACTTGGCTATTGTAAATTGTGCTGCTATGAACATTAGGGTGCATAGGTTCTTTTGGATTGGTGTTTCAGGTCTCTTTGGGTATAATCCCAGCAGTGGAATTGCTGGGTTGGAAGGCAGTTCCATTTTTAGTTTTCTGAGGACATCCCATACTGTTTTCCACAGTGGTTTTACCAGACTGCATTCCCACCAACAGTGCAGTAGGGTTCCCTTTTCTCTGCATCCTCTCCAACACTTGTCTGTTGCTTTGTTTATGATGGGCAGTCTGACCTGTGTGAGGTAGTATCTCATTGTGGTTTTAATTCGCATCTCTCTGATGGCTAGTGATGCTGAGCATCTTTTCATATGTCTCTGGGCCCTCTGTATGTCCTCCTTGGAGAAGTATCTGTTCTTTTGCCCATTTTTTAATTGGGTTTTTTGTCTTCGTGGAGTGGAGTTGTATGAGTTCTTTATATATTTTGGAGATCAAACCCTTGTCTGAGGTATCATTGGCAAATATGTTTTACCATATGGTTGGTTCTCTTTTTATTTTAATACTGTTTTCTTTAGCTGTGTAGGAGCTTTTTATTCTGATGAGGTCCCATTTGTTTATTCTTTCCTTTATGTCCCTTGCTTTAGGGGACACCAAACACCTTTTAATAGTAGAAAAGATAAATTATGGTACTTTGATACAAAGATACATTACACATAAGTAATAATGACTGATCTATAACTGTCCACAACAAATAATATGATAGTGAAAAATAATCAGACCAAAAAAATGTACATTTTTAAAGATTCAATTGACTTAAAGAAAGGGGAAATACATGAAAGAGTGGACAGTGATTACCCTTACAGGAGAAGTAACGAAAGGAAGAGGCTTCAAAGACAGGTACAGGGATGCCATGGATGTAATTTTCCATTTCTTGATAAGTTACCAGTTAAATAGGTGTATTTGACTGGAAAAAATTCTTCAAACTACACATTTAGGAAACGTTCTCTCTCTGCACACACATTACACATCAAAAGCTGGTATAAAAGAGAGACAGAAAGGGAATTACCCAAAGCAAAAGTGACTACTAGCTAGTCAGTGGCAAAGACAGAGCCCCAACCTGTAGCCTGAAATACAGATCTTCTCACTAAGGGGCCGGAGGAAAGGATGACAGAAAGGCCCTTATCAGAAGGGCTTTGGCCTGGGTCTTCTACCGATGAAGGGTCTCGAATGTGGAGGTTTGATATCATTTCTGAGTAAGATGAGATATATATATATAATTAGAAGATAAATTGACAATTTGAAAATAATGTTCTTCAAAAACCTTTAAACATGATGGGCTCATTCTGCCTCATCATGAATTGTTAGGCAATTTTGTGTTATTTTTAATATATATGATATGGAGAGCAAAATCATATCCTTTCTGGAGGTTTTAATTAAAATGGTTAACTAATTTATTTTTTTATTATTTTTTTAAAGATTTTATTTATTTATTTTTAGAGAGAGGGTAAGGGAGGTAGACAGAGAGGGAGAGAAACAGCAATGTATGGTTGCCTTTCACATGCCCCCCACTGGAGACCTGGCCAGCAATCCAGGCACGTGCCCCGACTGGGAATCGAACCGGGACCCTTTGGTTCCCAGCCCGTGCTCAGTCCACTGAGCTACACCAGCCAGGGCTTAACTATTAATTTAAATACTAAAGTACACCAAGCATTTTATAATCAGGCTTTACCATGTTTTTATTTTTTAAGGATACTGGAATCTTCTCCAAATGAATCTGACTTGTGAGAATTGCGTGCACATAAAACCACAGAAATACTAAAGACATAATAGGCTTTCCATAAGTATTTCTTGAATCTGAATCCAAAATTATAATTTTCATTGCTTAATTAAGGTAAAAAATAAAGACTGATTTTATACCCTATCTGGTTTCCTGGTCATTTCATTTAAAACGTCTGTTAAAGCTGACTATAATTTAGAATTTAGTCTAAGCACACAATATGCAGTCTTTTGTATGGGTGGGTATAACCAAAAGGTCTGATTCACATCTCTGTAGTTTTCCCCCCACCGAGTAAATAAACTGTTTTATGAAAAGCTGAGCAAATTACTAAGACGCTTTACATAGAAATCCACGAAATAAGAATTACATTACTGGCCTCTATCCATTGACTTTATTAGTGCTTTAAAATTGTTTAAAATACTTTACTACCTATAATTATGACTTTATTTCTTTCACTTTCTCCATTTTAATATTTAAAATCCATTAGTATTTTATTCAATAATGTAAATAAAAGAACTAAAATTACTGACGGGAGAATGGGTTACTGGAATGAATTCCACTCAATACCACATGAATTCCAATAGGTTTAAAAGTCACCTGAATCTTCCAAACGTATCAAGTCTGCTATTTTGACTGGGAATTTTATAAAACAGAATAGTCGGGAGGTTATCAAACATTAGTTGTCTGTAAGATCAGAAGTCAGGTAATAACAACCTGCCTACCAATATTTCAACAGGAGTGATCCACGGCAAGAAAAATGATGGAGCACAGGGTGGAGAGTGGGCTGGAGAAGGTCAATGTGAAATGTAAAGGAAAGCCGCAATGAATAAAGCTAATTTTGAACTTCACATGATATAGGATTCAAACCATGCATAAAGTAAATTAAGTATTATGAAGAATAAGGACATATATTAATTTTAAACTAAAAGCATTTAAAATATCCATTCCTCATTTTCAGTATAAGTACATAATTTCTTGAGATGGGGGTCATTCAAATGTAAACTTGTTAAAATTCCAATGTGTTCTTAATATGTTCGAATTCTCCTGGTATCCTCTTCCAAGTTACAGCTTTCACTTTCACCTCTTACCTCCAGGAATCCAGAAGCTAATTCCATTTTCTAATGTACTAAATTGCACTATATAAGCAGTACATAGTTTCCTTGTTTTATGATGTCTGTAATTTATTTTTAAAAACTTCAACAAAGGTACCATCTTATAAATGTGAGTTTTGGTTTATAGAAGTTACACAGAGTCTAGATCCTTAATCAAGAATTTATGGTCTAGAGATAGGTGGCAAATACACATCAGAAAGGCCATCTCCAATGTGACTACAAGTTCTGTATTCATGCCTTTGAAACACAAGAGGCATTTCCTAATTAGCATCCTGAATGTCCAATATGGATTTTCACTGGTTAAGTTAGTGCTTTGCTGATGAGCACAATGAATACTAGAAATAGGCTCTCCTTGGTGAAATTAGTGATATTTAACACATATAGATTCAAGATACTAATGACTTGACCCCAAAATAGTCCCATGTCCAGTCATTGGTTCGGAGGATACCTGGTGGCTGAGTCTTTCTATTATAATATGAGTGGTGTTTCAGAAATATCGTCACTTCTGTCTTCAAAGAACTTTTCATTGAAGATGGTGGTCTCTGCGCCTAAAAAGAACAGAGAGTTGGGGCCACGTAGAGAATACAAACAAGTTCTATGAAATGTTTAGTGCCTGTTTTCTATTAATTGCTTATTAAATGAGTATCTAAATACAAAGTTGAATTTGGTCTAAGGCTTCTTTCACGTTAAGCTGGTACATCATAGGGGGGTAGCTTTAATACACCTCAGCCTTCTTTGATTGCCACCAATATATGCCAAAAAGAACATAAAAGTCGTGTATAACCAAATTAGCTTAGGTCAGTTCACAACCCCCTTGATTTATTTTTGTTTCTTCCCATAGAAATGTTGTATATCTCCAGTCTTTTAAAATTCTTTTCGTAAGTCACAATGGTAAACTAATTTTTGTTAATTTTTTAACCCTTTCCAAGAAAATACTTTCACTTCCATTTTTGCCTTCTTAAAGGCTCCAATGTCTTAACCCAAAGGAGAAACTGTCATGGTGGAAAATCTAGCCTCCAGAGGGAACAAGTAGGGAGATGGCTTTGGATTGAAAGAGCTTTGACATCCTTAAAGCTATGTCTCATTGAATGATAACATTCTGACTTTATACTGGGCTGGCCCTGGACTCTAGTGTGACTACATGAACTTCCGATAGTTGAAAAATGACCTAAACCCTCCAAATATATTAAGTTCACTACAACAGTGTTGGTTCTTGTTTTTATATCATAACAACCTGACACTAAAGTACTACTCATTTCCAGCAGTCAGTAAATGATTAATAAGAAAACTAGAGGCCCTCTTAAAAGTCTAGCAGGGTTTTTTAATTTTGTTATTCTTAGAACTATGAAGGCTGTAATATTTTTAATACATATAGAATTTGTAGTTACTATGATGCATGATTTCTTAGCGATAATTGTGTTTTCATGGTATCCTAAATGAAAATTCTATTAAATTTGGTGGTATCCATAACAGACATGTACTCTGTAAAGCTGTCCATAGGTACCTTTCCCAGTGCACCAAAGCAGACTTAGACAGACATACACCAGAAGGGCATTTTAACGACTTTGGTAAGTGGTGCTATAACCAAGCATATAAATATTTCATTTGGGAATTTTTATCTCTGCTGACTTCTGAAGCAATGCTAAATAAGTCTTTTCTGTTTCTTTGGCATCAATCTAACAAGCATGTAAATAATGCATTTATAAATGTGTTATTATAATTATATGTTTGATTCATGTTTCTAATTGTTTGCAAACATTTAAAGAAATCACTTGCACGTATAAAAATGTTTTCTATGTTCTCCACATTTTCACTGTACCTAGTACAAAGCCAAACACAAAATGATGGTGAATGATTATGCTGACAAGGTAACTACTCTGCTGAAGAAGTTTAATTAAGTAAATAATTTTCATTTTACTTGTCCTACAATATTATAATATTTTCTCACTTCTTAGCTGATATTTAGCTAACAAATTGTTAAAGCAAATAGCTGTCGATCCATACAAATGCCTTATTTTCTCTCCGTATATAATCAAAATTAACCTCTGTGCCAAATCAAGAGTTTTAGGTCCAAAATCTCTAGCTTTTGAAGTATAGCTCAGCCGGAGAACATCTGACTGCAAAATCTCTGGTAATATTTTTTTAAGTGAGCACACCATTAATAGGATGCTTAAAAATAGCAATCCCCTATGGAATTATAGAGAACATGTTCCTTCAAAAAAATTTTTTTTAAACTAGTATTTTTTTTTCCTACCATTATTTGCTTGCTTTTTCAAAATTCCAGTTAAAAATCTCAAAGCCCCGCTACCCCAAAATAAAACTCAAGTCTAAAGTTAAATAAAGTAGTTCCTAAGACATTATAAATATTTGCTGAATTAGTAAATGTAAACATTCACAAATGATCACAACGATTAATCAAGCTTAATAAAAAAAGGAGAAATTTTTAAAAGTGAAAGTATTCAATGACTTACCAGTTACTCCCTTACGATGTTCATTTTTACTTTGTACAGAAGGTGGAGCCAAAGACGTATGTATCCGCGGGCTAGAATTCTTTCCCTTTAAACAAAACAAAATAAAAATTCTTCCCTTGACAAAAACTTCTTTTGTGTGTACCTTCACAGTAAGACTCACTTGGAGATAAATTGGGCTACAGAATGAGTTCAGCTTTTACTTAGGTTGAGACAAACTTTGACCCTTAAATCTCTCTCAAGGAGGACAGAATGTTAAATAAGTGGGAAACAAGTTTCAGTTGAGTGAATACTTTGGAGTCACAGAGCATATTGTCAGAACCCAGAAATATATCTATTGCAAAAGGATTCTAGTACAAGTCAGTAATATGATGGGGAATCTTCATTCACTAAACGAAACATGGTTGATCAACCATCACTTTAAGAATACATTTTCTGTCTGGTTTTACCAGTGTGGATGGAGTATTTCTAAACCTGCCTACTCTTGGGTTCCCAATTAACTTTTTCTCCTTCCTTACTGTATAATAAATATTAGATAAAATGGAAATTTGGTGCTTAGAAAGGATTATTCTGATGCTAATGAAAGGCAATCTGCAACACAATGCAATCTTATTCCATTACAAAATAATTTTAGGCCCTCCCAGTCTCAGATACTCTTTTTATTCTACCCTGCCTATGGAATCCCCAGAGGCATGGCTTTTCAACTCTGCTCAACTGCTTTTCCCTCAGTCAGCTCATAACCCCACCTTTACTTATGTTGCCTTTAAACCTAGCTTCCTAATGCCCATGCTCTCCAACTGAAATACTGTTTTTCCTTTATGGTCTGCATTCACTCTAGTGTTAAAGGAATAACCACCGTTTCTTCAAAGTTAAGACACTTCACAGTGCCCAGGGTGATACTGTTCTTACAAACAAGCCCACTTGTCACCATTAAACACCCTTTCCTCTGCCAGAGTCCACCTTGCCTTTTTTTTTTTCCTCATTCTTTTTCTTTGATTAAATGAGATAATCTACTGAAGGTATATGTGTGTTATTTTGGGGGACACATTGCTTCAGCCTATCTCTCAGTCATTTTATCTGTACCTGTGGTTTCAAATATCAATTCTATGAGTTGATATTTAGTTACTCTTGCATTTTATAACAATTTTAACCTAAACTCTGCAGTCTTTGTGTTGCCATCTTTACCTAGCTATTTCAGTTCTTCATACCACATGTTCCAGATTCATTAAATCTCTTTCAGTCCATCAGTTCTGAGAGACAGAGGGAGAATGAATTAGAGTTGCTTCACTTATTGATGCATTCACTGGTTGATTCTTGTATGTGCCCTGACTGAGGATTGAACCCACAACCTTGGTGTATCAGGATGATGATGCTCTAACCAACTGAGTTACCCAGGCCAGGGCAGTTTTTTTTTTCCTCCTTAACTTTTCTTTGTAGTTTTTAAATTATTATTTATTATTTTTACAGTTTATATTAAATATTATTTTGTATTAGCTTCAGGTGTACAGCATAGAGGTCAGACTGAACAAAGTGTTTCCCCTGATATTTCCAGTATCCACCTGAAACCATACATAATTATTACAGTACAATTGACTGTTTCCTATGCTGTACTTTACATCCCCATAACTACTTTGTAACTACCAACTCGTACTTCTTAATCCCCTTACTTTTTTTACCTAGTCCCTTAACCCCCCTAGCAGTTCTGCAGTTTTATTTACACATTTGAAATTAAGGAAGAGGCAGGAGGAAAATCTACATGAAGGTGGAAGATAGAAAGGTGGGATTGGATTACAGGATAAAGATTATTTGCTCTTTTGAGGGTAATTGCATTTTAGAAGGAGGGGTCTGAAAGGGTGATTAAAGAGGCATTTCAGAGGTGTGTTAACCTAGCTGCACAGAAACAATAGACACGGCTTAAGAAAAAGATAAACCTTTTACTAAAATTCCTCGTTTACCCACTAAGGAAATGATGATTTATTACAGCGCATCTTTTCTTCCCACAACTATTACAACATTCTCCTTAATAGTCTCCAATCTACAGTCCCCCAATATTTTTGAATGCTTATTCAAAATTAAAGTCATTGAAGTGAAAGGAATCCACCCGAGTTTGTGGGAGACAGGCATTTCAGCTCCTTACAAATTCATCCATTTCTCTTATAATTCCAGAAACTGATATTCTGAAACAAAGGTAAAAATCCAAAAATGCAGTGGGTTCTCAGATGAAGAATTACTCAAAATTCTGAAAAAGAGCCTTCCTCTCCACTGCACCAATAATGTGCATTTCTCAGGGCACAGGGCGGCATGTGCAGAAGAGCCCGTGGCCTGGCTCGTGGTGGTGATGAGGAAACCGTGCAGAGGATGAACTGGAAGTGATTGCCCTCATCTCTCTTGAGCAGTGTTGCCTGATTGACAAATAAGGGTGTATCAATTTCTTCTGCATTGCCAGGCCTGGCCATGGAGAGGATACAGTTTGGGGGAAGTAAATGCTGATATTAATGAAATGGCATTGGCATTTCCGAGAACACGATAAAAACATTAAAAAAATTTTTATCCCACAATTTTTGTAAAACATTCCAATGGAGACAAGGTTCTAAAAAAATAATCTTCAAAATAGTGTAGTCAACAAATGAGAGAATAAATTCATCTCAACACTACAACATTTCAAAAGGTCTTTTATTAATCATTTTAGTGCAACTATATTTAAAAAACGGTGTCTACCAGAAAATATTTGCCCTTCTCCTTTTTCTCCCCCTGATATTTGTATCAGCAAGAAAAGGATAAAGAATACTAAGCCAGGATGCATCTGCTTTCTTTCCAAAGAATACTGACCAAGAGACTTCCCTGTCCATCTTTGGGAGCATCACTGACGCCTGTTTATAAGGAGTTTTCCTACCTCTGCCTTCTCCTGTGCTTTCTGGGGAGTCCTCAAAGGAACTGTCCTCTCTAACAAAGAGGCGACATGACTCAGGCTATTATACACCCTAACCCAGGGTGCTGAACAGGAAGAGACATGGAAATGGTGGGGAGGCGAGTAAAAATGATATGCTCAGCTCCACTGTCCCTGGGCAGAAAGCTCTCCAGCAGGTTTTAGTGGATGATGGCCTCAAGGAGGTTTGATGGTTTGGGGACCCACTTAAAGCCAACGTACCACATCAGTATTTCGTAAAAAGTACCCTGACATGTCACTACAGAACAGATTCAGTTTCTAATGCCTTGACGTGAATGGGGCTGAGATATTTTAAATTTTCAGTTTCCTGAAGATCTCACAGCAATACATCAAGATTTCACAGTCAAAAATGTACTATAAACAGTTATAAATATAAATATAGTTTTTGCCAAACTGAAGGAACGAATAAAAATTCAAAGCAGTCTAAGAGTTGGAAGTTACATTTGGGATGGGCATACCAGCACATCTGTTCATGTCTGAAATCTCTCTCTCTTGTCTCTGTCCCACCCTCACCATTTCCTTTGTTAATTGTCCAACTTAAAAGAAAAGGAATTAGATCATCAGAATACTAACACCTACCTTTTACTTCACACACCTTGGCCAATATGAAACAACTCTGCCCTGTAAGGCTGGGTTCTTTTCCCCCATTTTTATTCACTGGAATATATACATTTTACTTTTGAAAAGTTTGTAGCATTATAAAACATACAACTTTTTATTATCTCTGGACTTTTGGTGGAACACGCACTAACTAAAACCAGTCATTGTTACCGGTAAAGAGGAACTACGAGCAGTGACATTCGCGTCTTCAATGCTTTCATTTCTCTCATCAGCAAATTTAAACTGCAACTCCATCTCGACCTCGCTGCTCCTCTTCACCCCCACCCCTCCACGCTCCCTCTCCAGCTCTCCACTCTTCTCCCCGCCTTTCCTCTTCCCCTCCCCTTCCTTCAGGCCCCTCCTCCTGTTGAGTCAGTGGCTTGAAAATTTAAAAGCTCTGTGCTCCAAGTTAGAAAAAGTTTTTACGAGGTACCAGCACTTTTCTTTCATTAGGGTAAAGGAGTGAGGAAAGTACTAAACAGCAGCAGACTTTTAAAACTTTAAATATAAGCAGGTCTGAGTGACTGAACTTGCTTATTCATTTTACTTCACCCTCTAAGGAGTTCAATCAGTTGGAGTGCCTACTTCTTTTAAGAGAAAGAGTAAGTTTAAAGTTTTTTTTTTACCTATTCTTTCCTTTTTTTACAAGTAAAACTTTTCTCAAGTTTTCGTGTTGAATAAATGTACCTTTAACATGATAATGTCAACGTAATGATGAACTTGAAAGTGCTTCTGTAGTTTTAAAGTTTAAATTGAGTGTTCGGTGTTTATTTTTTGAACTGTTAAAAAGTTTTTATTAACAATGCAACAGGTAAAATAAGATTCGGACCTTTCGTTAGAATAAAGTAGTACTTTACTGGATATTTGGTTCTTCATTTTAGAGTATACTTTTACTTTTTTTTGTAATCAGTAATAGTCTAGGTGCTTTGTAAAGGGGGGTGGGTGGATATTTAGGGGCCTGGGGTGTGAATTTGACTGACAATGTCACAAAAATCGAAGTGCAAATTTGCTTAGGGTGCTTGCTGTACAATTCTACACTTGGTGCTTTTTCATCTGGAAATCTTGATTGATTGCTCTATAGCTTTGCAAAGCAAGCTTCTTAACAAAGTGCTTTGTTAAGACCTTGCGGTTACTTGACTTCCACGTGGTTCTTTCCTAGACTTTGCCCCCGTAAACAAAAAGGTATAAAAGTCAGTATTGTAACGTTGAAGTTTTTAAAGCAACAGTAAAGAGTTACTTTGTTTTCCAACCACTGTGGAAAAAATTGAGACCCTCAGGAGAGCCACTTCTTTCTCAACCACGCTGGCAATTCAGGAGTTGAAATCCCTTGAATGGGGGTGGTGGGTGGTTACTTACGCAGCGTTGGCAGTTGGGGTGGGCGCAGACCGTCAGAAGACAGTGTATGCCACGGTGCATTTCCGAAACTACCTCCTAAAACCGGGGCTCCTAGAAAGAATATGAGTCCAAGTTTGTCAAACGGCGCCTTACAGGGAGCTACCCGCCACCCCGCCCGCCTTCCGCCAGGCGGAACCTGTAGCTGACTTAAGAGATCTGGGAAACACTTGAGTGGGACCTGCCAGTAGGTGAAGATTACGCTGGACTGTCATTTAAAATAATTCAATTTATTAAATGCTCTTTTTATTAAAACACATCCTGCCCTAGTGTTCGCTAAGGGTTTTTTTTTTTTCTGTTCTAGCTCCACAGACCAAAGTGATTAGTTTAGATTCTTGGTATGAACCTGCAGTTTGAACTATTTGCACCGAGAATGCTGAAAAACATTAAAAATGAAAGCTTAGCGGAGGCCGGGGGCCGGGCGCGCCCCGCCGCCTTAGCGCCCGGCTGCCGGGCTGCCGCGCGGCCCGCCGCCGGGACGGGGCCGGTCCGGGCGCCGCGGCCCCGGGTCCGAGCCCCCGCCGAGAGGGAGGGGTCGGGTGGGGGGGCGCACTGCGGGCCGAGCGGTGAAAGAAGAGCAAATCGTCAGTCGAATTCAGCGCGTCACTCTAATCTTTCTGACCTCGCACCCCGTCCGCGGTTTTTGTTTTCACCCCCAGCGAATTCTTACTGTCTCGGCCGTTGGTAAGGAAATCTGAGGACCTTGGGAATTACCGTCCTTAAATTGCACTTGTTGACTCTCCTGGAAGTTCTCGAAACTTCCCAAGAACGTGAATAGGACTGGAAAGCCGGGGCGTGGGGGGTGCAGAGGGGCGGGGAGGGGGAGTCCGGGAATGAGATTGGGGACGACCAGTGACGTGTCGGGGGCGCATCGGCGCGGGACTCCGGGACCCGAACTTGCAGCTCGCAGGGCGGAGGGCCCGCGCGAGCTCCGCTGGGCCGTCCAGGCATCTGTGATAAAGCTTATCCTTAATCTCCCCTTCACATTCTTGCCTGTGTTTTTCTAGAAGTTCAAAGTAAGAGTGGGAAGATAGAGCTATAAATTTGGAAAAATAGACATGGCTTCATTTGGAGATAGGTTTAATAAATTCTTTTGCTTTCCAAACCAGATTAGTAATGAGATTGTTCATTTCACCTTCCGGACAATTGTGCAAATTTAAACTCAGTCAAAAGTGTCATCCTGGCAGTTTAAAAAACAGATTGTGAGTTTTTTTTTTTTTAAGAAACCTAATCTTTACTTTTGTGCAAAGACTGCTGAAAATAAAAGCCTGTAGTGATACAGAGATCTCATTAAGTTAACTTCATCTCCAAGAATGAAATAAGCCAGTTAGATACAAAATACCTCAGGGAAGAGTAATAAATTCTTCTGGGTAGGCCTAAGTGACGGACATTGTGCCGCTGGCGGGAAGTGTTTTCCGTCCTGGCAAAGTGTTGGTTTCTATGCTGCTGAAACATGTTCTCCCCCAACGTGGGATGCTTTGAAGTTCCCAAAGTCGGGGTATCGTTGTCACCTGTCCTTTGCCTGGAAAGTGCAGTGGCAGTTAGTGCGTTGCTCCCACTTTCTCCACCGTTTAGATATACCACATTTTTCTAAAGCCTTTTGAAGTTTATCAGCACAGCTGCCCGGTACCCTCAGTCCCTCAGCCTTTGCATTGGGATTCCTGCGGTGCTGGCTCAACCTGGGAAACGCGGGTCCTAAGATACTCTGCACAAGGATCTAAAAGGGTGTGTTTTCAGATATTGACCAATGCTTTGTTACTCAAATGTTTCTAATTCCTGAACAGAGAAGGATGGAAAACTCATGATAACAGCGCATTCCTTAGTTTCTCTTATATTATCCAGAGGAGTCCCTAGGTATGAGCCTCAGAGCGTTTCTTTGTCTGTGGTACTGGAGGAAAGAGAATGATAGGAAAGTCACCAGCGATTAATCCGTTCTGCCCCACCTTTCCTGTTGCTCTGACTTCCCTTCAAGATTCTCGGCTGTTTAAATAGATTGCTGAAGCTTGTCCACACATCATGTCAGCTCTGTAAAGAAAAGGAATCACCTAGTGTTTATCATTAATGTCAATATTCAATATAGATAAGTCATGTTAAAAACAATCCTCCAGAGCTTTTCCTCTGTGGGAGGTTAACTTATTGTTTTAGATCCTTGGGATAACAACCTAAATTCTGCACTTTGCCTGTGTAAAGTCACTGTTTGCAGTGTTTGTACAAATTATGTTGCCAAAATTAAAATGCAAACCATGGTGAGAGAGATATGTATACCTCTATCTATATATAGTATGTAAATAAACTCAGTGACTTTAGCCTCACAATGTTCCATACTCTTCATCCAAATTTCCCTACCTAATTTCTAAAAAAAAATGTGTTTTATGCAATGCTTGACATTTACAATAATATAAAAAATAGTGTTTAATTTTGGGGGGAGGGGAGAATTCCTGTGAACCAGATACATTCCACAGGATATGGCTCTTTTTCACAGTTTTGGGAAGATGCCTCCACACACAAAGAAGGCTGACACCCTTCATGGTCAGCTGGTGGAAGCCAAATTCTCACCAATCTCTATGGGACTGCTTAATAGCAATATCGCACTCATTACAAGAGCATCCTGGAAACTAATTTTGATTACCATTAGGAAAATGTTAATCCTTGATTAGTTGTTATTTTGATAAAAATGCCAAAATTAGAAAATATGTGAGCTGTATTTACATCTAAAGAGCTTTACTAGCTAAACTTGACTGACTTCTTACTATGAGTTTATGTGCATGAGTTATCTCATTCAATGCTCATTGAAGAAAATATACTGTTCTTAATCCACTAGGGAGGGTCCTAAGGGTGTGTTTAAATGAAGACACAATAACCAGGTTGTTCAATAAAAACAGTCAATTTGGAGGTGGGGGTGGCTTTAAGAACTGAGAAAAATAGAAGAATATGGCTTTCAGCCTGCAGCTTCTGACTTAGGGTGTTTCAGCTAGCACCCCTAAATCGGCCATGAGAGTCTTGTGTTAGTGGAGAGTTGGTTGATAGTTGTTGAGCTAGGGAGGGGTTTGAATTGTCCCTGTTGGGCAGACATCACCTTCTCTTTGGATGGAGTTCCTCACCCCTAACCATCTCCCCACCCCCCATCTCATTGTTCTGTGGAGGCAGATGTTGGTTGACAATGTGATGAAGATGGGTGAGAGCCAAAGAAAGGCCTGTCAGTATGTTTTTCACCCTGGCAAAAACTTTATGCAGTTCAATGCCACATATAACGTGCCTGTGAAAATGTAACAGTATTATTTCTTACAAAGGAAATTTAAGGAGAATCAGGGAACCGGAGGAAGAATTTTAAATTGAGTAGATGTTTACATGGAATTTGCTATACCACAGAGTTAAGCTAAGTGTACAGGTATAAGGAGGCAAAGGTTGAGTATCTTCTGATGAACTGGGGATATTTTGCATGGTACTTCACATACCATGTGACAGCCAGCATAGAATGAGACTATAGTGACGTTCTATTAACCAGGATGAATATCAGATCTCGTTCTTCCGCCTCAGATCCCAACCTTCACCCAGATTTGTCATCCTTGACATCAGCAAAAGTGTAATCAGGCTATTTCTTCTTGCAAGTGTGTTTTCAGTGACAATAAAATCACGCGGTATAACCAGAGTTAGAATATCACAAAATTGGGGGACAACAATATGTTTCTGTTATCTTTAGATCTTAACCTGTGGCAACATAACATTGAAACTGAATAAACTCTTGGATACATGATGCAGTTATGGTCTAATAAATTCAAGAAGCTCTTAAAGAGCCTTTTTTTTTTTTTTAAATTATTAATTCAGTCTTGTTGCCTGATCAGGAATTATTTGAAACATGTTGTTTCAACAGACAGTTCAGTTTCAGCAATTGGCACTTGAAAATTTAATAGTATGCATAATATGAGGTGCTTACAATGCTTTTCTTTTTCTTTGAAAGTTTGCTTTTACAGCTAATTTGAAACTTTGGAAGTTTGGGATGCATGCACTTAAAAGAATCCCAAGGAGATTGTAAAATAAATAAATAATTAAAATGATGAGACCTTTCCCCCCACCCTTTTAGTAGGCTCCATTTTAATTCATTCAAGGGATATTATCTATTTCTCTTAATTCTTTTAAGCACTGTGTATATACAGCACCGGACAAAGCAAACTCCATTATGTAGTTCACAATCTTGTTGACAAAGGCAGATAGTAATAAAACCTTGTCATGGAGGGAGACAAACAATAAACAGGTGAACATGTAATATGTCAAATAGAGCTAAGGGCCATTAAAAAAAAAAAGCAGGACAAAGGAAAAACAGTAAGTGACAGGGCTGGAGTGATGGCTCATGACGTGTGACCAGAGCAGAGATCTAAAGTGAGGGTGTGAGCCATGCTGACAGGACAGAGCTGAGGAGGCAGATCAGCTTGTCAGTTTATTTTTTCATGATTAACTGAGGAGAACAGGGTGGCAAGAGAGGTAACTAGGCTGCTGATGTGAAACATGAAGAGACGGCTGAGGCCAGGATAAGAACAGGAATGGTGGTGAGACTCAGTCGTAGTCTGGATTGTAGGGGAGAAGATGCACCTGTAGTATTGGCTGATGGCTTGAAAGTGTGTTAATTATGTGTGGGTATGAATATTACCAAAAGAACATCTGGCTGCTGTAACTGTAGAGGAATGGTCACAACTGAGCCCACCTGGACATTTACTGCAAAAGACAGGGGTACTTATAAAAGTTAAAGATGTTAGGGGGGTTTACATTTTAGTTTGGGGGCTTAAAACTTTTTGGTCTTAGTATATTAGAAACACATACATGCCATTTCCCTTCCCCCTAAGTAATCCATTAACTAGTGTTATCAGGAACATCCATAGACGTTTCATTATGTATTTTTAGACTTCATGATTTTATTCTTTCAAATATTAATGACCTTCATTTTCCCATTTTTGATCATAAAAAGGTGATAGGTATCAAGTCTCACTTTAGTTCTCAGCAATCCTATTTACCTTTCTTTTATGTTAAGTCCCCACTCTCAGTTCATTACAGTTATTTCTTCTTGGGAAAATCTGTAAAATTAGAGGGAAAATATTTTCTAATTCTCCTAATAATTATTAGGATATTAATGAAGTGAGTTTACTCAACTTCAGCTTTGGCGCAGTGGTTTGTTTTTAAAGACTCCGGCAAAAGAGTGAGTCCAAAGTTGTTTAAAATTGAAGCTTTATTTTGATTTTGAATGAAGTATTTGAGTCCTTGTGCTCTATTTGAGTCCTTGAGTCCTGGTAAGTGACTCTGGCATGGGGGAGGAGGCAGTAAAGGATGAGCTCAGTTCCCAGGTGTCCAGACAACCTCTGCTCCCCCTTTCTGCCCCAGCCTTTTCACCCTCTCCGCGTCCCTTTTTGCTGGCCTGACATTTGGAACAAGAAAGCACCAGAAAGGTCAAGAAACCATTATTTGTGCCCTGGCCTGAGACCTTACTTCAGAATCCACCTGGTGCATTAAGAAACAACTTATTTCCTAGTTCCTCCCCTTCCAAAAAATCAGATTCATTCAGGCTGGTGATGTTAGGAGTGCATGTTTTAAACAGTTGCCAAGTGATTGTGATATATAGTTCAAAAGCCACACTAAAGAAACCAGGTCACACTTGGATGCCTTTGGCTTTTGGCCTCTAGTCCAGGTCACAAAGAACACATGATCTACCACGACACAAAGAAGACACAAGAAGGGGAAGGGTGGTCCAGCTGCTGGCAAGCATTGACTCCTAATGAGAACTTTGCACAAGCCCTTAACCTAGACCTTACTTAGTCTACACATAAAGTTCCAACTTTGGAACCCGGGAGTAAAGGCACGGACATATATGATATATGAGGTGTATGGTCTGTAAATCAATGCCAGGGATTCTGTAAACTTGTAATTTTGCCCTTTCCTTATAAAAGAACATTAATTTTTCAACTAAAACTAGAAAAAATGAAAATATTGATGAGGGCAGTCATTTGACAAAATTATTGATTCACAGCAAAGTGAACAACTGCCAAAAATTACTACTATTTTTGTTACCTCGCCTTCAGAATCCGAAGCATAAGCCATCACATTAAACATCCGATGGTCTCTGCGACCGTGGTAATGACAGGTGTCCAGTGTTACAGGATACCAGGTGTCCAACTGGACAATCTTACTCACATGAAAGAGTTTAACTCATTAATGTAAATGAAACTGTGTGGGTGCTTAAAAGACAACTTTGCAATTAAGTTGTTGGTGTGTTAATAAAGAACTATTACCTAGAGATTTGCTCAGTGACCTAATTCGCATACAGTGGCAGTATGGGTGTTTCTGTGGCATCTCAAAATCACACGAAAATAAAGTTTAATTTTGAATAGCAGGTAAAAGAAAGTCAGTAGGTAATTGCCATAAGCATCTATACATTCATATTTTACTTTGGATGATCATCAAACATAGACCAAAATGACAACTTCTATGCGTGGTCATAGTTCTAAACACGTAAAGTTTGTCTTGAGCTTGAGCATTGTGTAAATGTGATAGGTGTGCAAACAGTTTGCCATTTTACACTTGAGTGTTTCTATTTTACCTCCTGACCCCTGCCTCCCCTCTCACCACAATGGGAGTATCTGGGCAAAGCAGGTGACACTCGCAAAAGATTGTGATTCCTTACCAACAGAATTCGGGCCATTTACACACCAGTACATAGAAACTGTCTTGTTGATACAGCTTCAAAAATTCTGTTGCTCGTTTGACCCTCACGGACTGTACTCTTCTTCATTCCCAAAGGAGTGTTTTCTGCTACATTGTAGGTTTTTTTCTTTGACATTCTCTCACCATCACACTGTTCATCAGAACGAAATTACTCTCCCGTTTCAAGCCTTCCCGTGGCGATTTAAGCCTGTTTGTCAAGCTGTCAAGTCTTTGTTGTTGTTTGACTGCTCTTTCCATACATCAGTTTTCCTGTCTAACATGTGACTCCAGGATCTAAAATGGTCCTTCCTAAAAGTAGAAGGGAAGCTCCCTTTTTGTGACGACCGGGAGAGCACTATTTCTGTGACCTGCCCGGTCACCTCCCACGCTTACCCCAGCACTCTTTGGCACCAGTCTCTACGCTATCCTTCAAGATGCCCGTTGTCTGCTAATTTAGAGAACTTGTTCATAGTTTCAGCCATCTCTTTCTTTCATTCAGGAAATCACAGGCCGGGTTTCCATTTCATTTTTTCTGGCTCTACAGCCTGGAAGTGCAAGCATTAGGCAGAAACTAATGTTGCCCTGGTGGGGAAGAAGACTCCCCTAGATTTCATTTCTTTCCTCCAAGGAGAAGACAAAGTTCAAATACCAGATGAGAAAGCTCTTTGTAGTCAAACAATGAACATAATTCTAAGAAGCCTATATAATCCTACTTTTAGTCACACTATTTAAAATTCATCACTAAGCTCCTGGAAAGTTTTTGCTTCACTTGTTTTTAATTATTAAATAATCTTTGACTACCTCATCCTTTTCTAAATCCCCCAATTACTACTCTGCTGAAAATTAGACTATATTCTCTATGCCTCTCACATGTGATGCTACTTATTTCTTCTCAGCTTTTAGCCCTCACTAAGACTGCTTATCAAAGCATGGAATCATTTCTAGCTGTAAGCCAGATTTATTAACTTTGTAACCAGTGTGATGCATTGTAAGCCTTGGGCAAGGGATAGTAAGTCTTCTTTTGGTTCTCCTGGTAGCTACATATTTCCTACACCCTTAAGACCTCAATTGTCATCAAGGAAATGAACTACTGCCAATTAGAAATATACAGTGAAATAGAGAAATAGCTTTTGGGATACCTGTCATTTCTACAGACTTGAGTCTTTTTCTCATCTCCAGTAATGGAGAAGTTCTAGGCTTAGGTAACTAGGTATTGATGGGACACTTAGGTATTGCATAGGTTGAGCACCCAAAAGCCCGGTAAGGGAATTTGCAGTAAGTATACAGCAATAAAAAGGCGAAACTCAGTCATTTTTGCTAAATATAAACTTTAAAGTGGTCTTTTTAATTGCTCAAGCTATAATTGGGAAGGAGACAAAAATAAACTTTTACGGGCATTTAGTTTTTGTTTTTAAAAGTAGGTCCCTGCACATAAGGACGCATTGTGTCAAAATGGTGCATTTCAGTACAAATTTTTCTTTGGCCAGAAGACAGACTTCTGAACCACATAAGTCACTGCTTAGGAAGAAAGAGAGAAGTATAAATGACCACAATATACAGAGTGCACAGATTGTGTTTGAAATACCAAGGATAATTTCAGAATATAATTAGGAATAAAGTTCTATATAATGAGATTGAAGTTTGGAAACAGGTAACATAGGTGTGCATCTGTATGTATATGTGTGTTCATGAGTGTCCTCACCACAACTCTTAGGTAACAGGCTTTTTGAGTAACACACACTGGCATTTTGCTTAGGCATGCATCCAGACACAGGCCTACTGGACAAGAACTGTCCTCATGTATCCAACGGGTAAAATAAGTCGTGGCACTTAGCAGATGGAAGCTCCTTAAGTCACATGCAGAGGCAGTGGATGAGCAGCTAATACATCTTCATAGGATAAGATTGCAGTTTACTTGGCACATAGGCTCTGCCCTGTTGCTTCTAAATCTTACTGTATCAAGAAAATTGTAAGAGCTCTTTATGAGGGGAGGTTGCAGGGGGAATGGGCAGGGATAGTTGACTTTTTTTTTTTTTTTTTTGGAAGATCCCTAGAAAGATCTGGGATCTTTTTACAATGTCTTGATTATCAGCTGAAAGAAACTGTATATTAAGCTAATACTTTGCAGTCTATAATCATCCAGTTGTCTTTTTGTTTCTTTTCAGACGGCACCCAGGAATCATGGGTGACTGGAGTGCCTTAGGTAAACTCCTTGACAAGGTTCAAGCCTATTCCACTGCTGGAGGGAAGGTGTGGCTGTCGGTCCTTTTCATTTTCCGAATCCTGCTACTGGGAACAGCGGTTGAGTCAGCCTGGGGTGATGAGCAGTCTGCCTTCCGTTGTAACACTCAGCAACCTGGTTGTGAGAATGTGTGCTACGACAAGTCCTTCCCGATCTCTCACGTGCGTTTCTGGGTCCTGCAGATCATCTTTGTGTCTGTTCCCACACTCTTGTACCTTGCTCATGTGTTCTATGTGATGAGAAAGGAAGAGAAGCTGAACAAGAGAGAGGAGGAACTCAGAGTTGCCCAAACCACCGATGGTGTGAATGTGGAGATGCACCTGAAGCAGATTGAAATGAAGAAGTTCAAGTACGGTATTGAAGAGCATGGCAAGGTGAAAATGCGAGGGGGCTTGCTGCGAACCTACATCATCAGCATCCTCTTCAAGTCTGTCTTTGAGGTGGCCTTCTTGCTGATCCAGTGGTACATCTATGGATTCAGCCTTAGTGCCGTTTATACTTGCAAAAGAGACCCCTGCCCACATCAGGTGGACTGCTTCCTCTCTCGGCCCACAGAGAAAACCATCTTCATCATCTTCATGCTGGTAGTGTCCTTGGTGTCTCTTGCCCTGAACATCATCGAACTCTTCTATGTCTTCTTCAAGGGTGTTAGGGATCGTGTGAAGGGCAAGAGCGATCCTTACCATCCTACCAGCAACCTACTGAGCCCCTCCAAAGACTGTGGATCTCCAAAATACACTTATTTCAATGGCTGCTCCTCACCCACTGCTCCCCTCTCGCCCATGTCTCCTCCCGGGTACAAGCTGGTTACTGGAGACAGAAACAATTCTGCGAGCCGCAATTACAACAAACAAACAAGTGAGCAAAACTGGGCTAATTACAGTGCAGAACAAAATCGAATGGGGCAGGCAGGAAGCACCATCTCCAACTCCCACGCACAGCCTTTTGACTTCACTGATGACAACCAGAATTCTAAAAAACTGGCTGCGGGGTACGAACCGCAGTCACTAGCCCTTGTGGACCAGCGGCCTTCCAGCAGAGCCAGCAGTCGCGCCAGCAGCCGGCCTCGGCCTGATGACCTGGAAATCTAGATCAGGCGGGAAAGAATCCAGATTCCACTCAATTGTGGAGAAGAAAAAGGTGCTGTAGAAAGTGCACCTTAGGTGTTCATTTTGTTCCAGTGAAGTTGGTACTCAACAGCCTTCATCATGAGGCCTAGAAAACACAAATGTATTAGAATACATGGGTTCATTGGTGGTGTTTGGGATAGGTGGGTGGAGAGGGAGGGAATCGGGGAGGCACATGTTGGTATTTAATGTAGTTGGTTCAAAGAACTTAAGTTCTACATAAAAGTTGTTGCATTAGGTGATACATAGGTAAGGGCTTTTTCTCTCCCCCTACCCCCCGGGCTCCTGATGCCATACCCCTAAGAATATGTCTGCATATGTGAAAGAGTGGGTGATATTTTGGCTAAATACTTTTTTTGTTTTATCAAGAAACTGAAATAACTTTTTCCAAGAAAAAATACTTTCTGAATATCTTATTTCTTTTTTTTTTTAAATCAAGAAAAAGACAGAGGATTGTTCTTATGTCCCTGCTAAAACATTCCATTTTTAAAAATTTGCACTTTGAAGGTAAGCTTTCTAGGCCTGACCCTCCAGGTGTCAGTGAACTTGTGCTACTATATTTTTGGTTCTTGGTATCAGTTAACAGTTCAGACAAGGTTCGCAGGAAGAGACTTTCCATGCATTGGCAAATCTCAGCCATGTTATATTTACATTCTTTTTTACATCCACTCACATAATATTGACATCACTTTTTCATCATTCCTCAACTATTCACATTCATTTAATGATTTCTGTAAACATTTTTAAAACAGTTGGGATGTCACTTAATATTTTTGAGTTGAGTCAGGGAAACAAGCCATGTTCAATATTTAATAATCACTTGTATGTGTATGTGTGTGGAAGAGTGTGTTTTATTTGTCATGTATTGGTACAAACAGATACAGTATAAACTCACAAACACAGATTTGAGAATAATGTACCCACAGTGTTCAAATTTGAATCTTTCTCATGGATTTTGTGATGTGGGCCAATGATGGTGTTTACATTATATAATTCCTGCTGTGCAAGTAAAGCACACTTCTTTCCTAAAATGTTTTCCCCCATGTATCCTATTATGGGTACTGGTTTTGTTAATTACGATTCTTTGTCCCCTTTTTTTCTTTCTCTCTCTTGTTTTAGAATATAGCAGTAATGCTATTGCTGAAATGAATGATTTTCTTTTTCTGAAATGTAATCATTGATGCTTGAATAATAGAATTTTAGTACTGTAAACAGGCTTTAGTCATTAATTTGAGAGACTTAGAAAAAATGCTTAGAGTCAACTATTACGTGTGTGTAAATGAATTTTTCAGTAACTGGGATTCTTGATTTTGTCCTACTTCGTACACATTAATTCAGAGCAAAGGAGGTTCAGTAGTACACATGTAACTAATTTATTTGAAATATATCTTAAAAAAATCTTCCAGTTTCTTCAAATGCCTTTTAAAAACTCATCACAGATGATTAGGGTAAATGTAGAGCATCGTACCTTTCTTGCATGTCATCTACATAAATAGTTTTGTACAATGAGAAATACTAATTTGTTTGACATTCCATGTTAAACTACTGTCATGTTCAACTTCATCGCATGTAACACAGACATAGTCCATTGGATCATGTGTTCTGGAGAGTGTTCCTTATTCAATAAAGTTTTAATTTAGTGTAAAGATAGCCTGTATATCCTTTGTGATTTCTAAAACTCTTCTACATCTATTTACAATCATCAAAGAATTCCCATTGGTTAGGAGAACTTGGGCAAATAAGAGTCACAAGATTCAGGAATCTTTGAAAGGACTATCTCACTAGAGCAACATTGTTAAGGATAACATTGAATAATTTAGTAGATGCACACATGACCAATGTAAGCATAAAGAAGACAAGCAGACTGACATTTCACACTAAAATCTAGAGCTAAAAGAATAAGACCATGGTTGGCCTGAGGATGGTTATGCTCTGTGACGAAAGAAATAGATCTATGATTCCATTACTTCAAGACATTGAAAATACAGAAAATAAGATTAAAAAAAATTCTTAACACCCAAGGAAAATCAAACCATTTAGAGATAGGAGAACAATTCTGGACAATTGATAACAATGTAATTTTAAATATTAAGTATATTAACATTTTAAGTCACATTTAAAGAGAGTTTTTAAGCTTACTAAAATTATTTACCTAAATATTTTATTAGCACAAAGCTAACTAGTAGATTACTGGAACATAAAATACTAATTTAGAAATAGCCCAATTTAGTTGCTTTTTTTTTTCTATTTTTATGAGCAAAGATTATGAGATTTTTCTAAAATCAAAGCGTTATCTAAGAAACAGTTTCTCAGTCATTATAATTAGTAGGGGCAACAATGCAAGGATTATCGTTTGACTAGCTGAGAAAGAACCCAATGGGAGAAGTTGGTTTTCTCTGCCTGGTGTGTTTGCACTTAATATAGGGAATAGGGAAACATGATTTGAGTGTTCGTGTATCCTACCAGACAGGCTTTTTCTGGGTCTGGGCAGACAAATGATTTATACTGCTGAGTGTCAGAGCAGGAAGGTGAAGTTAAAAGTGGGTTTCTGATGCTTGTGTGGGGGTGGGAGGGCAAGCTAAATCTTTGCAATGTAGTCATGACCATTCTAAACACTTCCCAACTTTGAAACTTTTCACTGTTTTAAAAAAAGTATTTAAGCATGTTATAAATGTACAGTTTGAAACTACAGAAGTAAATGAAACAAAATCAAATCTCTCACTTCACTCCATTTTCCAACATACACATCAGAGAAGTTCTAATTCTGAAAAGAAATTACTATTAAAAGTTGCAAACACCACTCCTAATGCAGACACTTTGTTCAGTAGCGGTTCTTAGAATGGCCACACAGTCCCTGCCCCGTGAAGCTGACTACGTGTGCACTTCCAGAAGTTTCCAAAGTGATGTTGCATTTCTCACTTTTCTTATCTTAATTGGCTGCCTGCTTTCCACAGCTAAATGTTAAGAGAAAACGATGCAGTTTCATTCCACAAATATTTATTACTCATTTTTTTGCATAAAATTTTATGTTTAAAAATTGGAAATTTTTTAATCTAGAAGTAGAACTTTGGTAGAGAACATGTTTTTTTGTGTTCACTATGGCAGCCACCAGCGACATGTCTATTGAGTATTTGAAAAAAAGCAAATGAATTAATTTTATTTTATTTAAATAGCACATGTGGTTAGTGGATATCATATTGGGCAATGAATTCTATAGTCTACTGGGGGGAAAAGTTTAATATTGGGTGGAAATTGAGGAGAGGACAATCATTTTAGAAACAAATAGGGAAGATAAAGGTCCTTTTCATAAATAACAGTATTCCTCTGTAAACAATAGGAAACATTTTAAGCAAAGCTTTTGCTTTTATATAAAATTCCCTAGTCTTTTGCTAGATAATCATATGTTTTATATTACCATGGTTTTACTTCAGAATTTTATACACAAACTTATACTGCCTATTTTTAAAAGTGGTAGGATTGTCTAATGTCTTCAATATTGAGAAGAAGTCCAGTGCCCTGATTTGGGTTGGCGCATTAGCATCCTAGCCTTTGTGGGCCTTTATTACGCTTCCAACCCACGAGTTAGCTGTTTTTTACCTTATTTTGAGAAAATTGCTGAACCTCAACCTGTCCAGTATGCTCGTTCCCTGCCCACTCACAGCCTTTCCTAACAATCCCAAAATTCAAATTCCAAGATGCCAAAACATCTGTGCTTTATACTTGCAGGGAAAGTAAAATAATGAAGCTTGGGGGCTTATTAAAGTTTTAAAGTGAATTATTTTTATAAACAGCACACCAACAGCGAGGAAACATGTTTATAATCTTTACTGGCTCCAAGATTCTGTTTTTACCTTTTCTTGGTTGGGCAAATATAGCTGAGCCCTTGGCATGTCAGAATTTGCAGCTGGCGATTTTCAGAACTCACGGGCGGACGTGGAACAAACACCCTAGAAACACTGCTTCAGGAAGAATAGAGTAAGGACAGTGTCCTGTAAAGAAGAAAGCTAATTTGGAAGAACAAAATCTACATTTGTTTCTTGGTCTTCAAAAACGTTGAAATTTTAAGTCCGATGATTTCTTCTGGGCTCCGGATGTTTCTTTCCAAGAAGCCAATGCTTATTTGAGCTGTGACGGGTAGAGTAATTTCAGTGCCCACACACTTTCCTGTTCAAAGTAAAAACTGTCTCAAGAGGCACCCACTTTAGAAAGCAAAGCCTGGCCCGAGTCTTACTTAGGGCAATGAGCCGCCTGCTGCTATTGCAATATGGAATGAAATAGAGCCTGTGTTTGTGCTGCAATCTCTTATCAGTCAATCACTTTTTACACAACCGTGCATCTGAATTAGTATAGACAGCAAGATAGTTCTTAGTTGCTTGGGCAGCAGAAACCATGAGGGTTATTTTATTTTAACAGTAAACAAAGAAGTGTAAGACTGCCTCCTGCTTGGAAAAACTTGATTCAGAGTTAAATATTTCATATATTCAGGTACATTTATTAATTCTGAACACCATTACTTAATTTAGAAACCCTTCCCTTTGAAAATTTAAAGTAACTGGAAGCCTAAACTGTGAGAAATGACTATAGTTGAGGTGAACTCGAAGATCTCTAGAGGATAAGTGGTAAAAGGTGAGATTCATTAAAACACAACTGAAGAACTAGTTAAAGAAAGTGTTCTGACACGACTTTCCCTATTTTGCTCAGGGTGATCTCAGCGACTGCCTTTTTTGTGGGAAGGTAATTTAAAAACAGTTGCGGGAGCTGTCTTTCATCCATGAGTTGCAGGTTTCAGTGAGACTGAAGTAATTTGGAAATGAAATGTAAATACATCCAGCATCTTGTCATCTATAATCAGTGTAAAAGTTAAAACAGACATTTGCCTATTACATTCTTTTCTGTATATTTAAAATAGCTTATAATTTATAATTCTATAATTCATAATTTAAAAATAAAAATGACGGCCGATACAATAAATTATAATGTGATCTCAGTTTAGAACTTTAAATCATATCTCTTCGCCATTTTTACATTCTTAGTTTCTTCGGTCTAACCCCTCATCAGAATTTTCTGATTTGTGATAGCCTTAAATGTATATGTGTGTGTGTGTGTGTGTGTGTGTGTGTGTGTGTGTGTGTTTTCTTTCAGGTTTTGTTCACAGCTGAAGTTTCAATTCTATAATTTGTTTCCTACTCTGAATCTGCAATTCAAATTAAATGGATTAAATGATAAAAAGCTTCCATCAAATTCCCTTTCTTCTTTTGTAGACATATTTAGAATAGTTTTATTGTTAGATTTTGTTGTTAACTTGTGCTATCAAACACCTCCTTTTGTCATATTCTTACACCTTGCTCCCCTAAATATTTACCTTTTAACAAATAAGTGCAAGTTAAACATTTCAATAGTAGCTCTGGAAGACTCTAGCAGATATTTAACGTTTATAATCAGTGGGAACCATCAAAAATTCATTGACTTTTCATCTTCACTCCATCCTCACTTGCCTAGAGGACTCGCTGCACTGGGTAATTGAAGGTTGAAAGAACTGTGGGTGATGGTTATCTGAGACTGCAGAGGGGCCAGTGTGGGAACCGGGGTGCCAATTGGCATTTCACCATGTTTCGTCAGCGTTGTAGCCAAGCACTCCCTCTAAACCGATAATTCTACATGAAAATTAGCTATTATGTATGAAAGGAAAGAAAAGCTAAAGAAGCTATAATGTATTGCAAGTTACACTGGATAAGGGATGAATTTCACCGTGGGAATCTGTTCATATAAAAGTACTCTAACCTTGTAAGGAAAAAAAAGAGGACTTCTAATAGAAAAAATTATAATTATCTAGTTAACAAAGGAATTTACAGGTTTTGTTTGTTTATCAGCAGCACCATAGCTTTGTAAATAAATTATTAAAACAGAAGAAAACACTTTTAATTTGTTGTGGATGGGTCTACCTCAGGGCTGAGCCCATAGTTTATAATAACAAAGATAAACTGATCATTGCTTCAGGTATTTAGACAGGGTTTTCTTTTTTATTTAAGACACATTTTTTAAACAATTTTCTCAATTTGTGGCTAAATACAGGATAACCTTTAAAAAAGCAGGCCTTGTTTTTAAAAGCCACTTAACACTAAGGCTGAAAATGTTTTCAAGAATTAGAAACATGTATATCTTAAGATTTCTCCCAAATCCCAGGACTTCTGGGGAATTTCCAATATTTGTAGGACAGAAACTCTGTTGCCTCTGGGAAAGTATTCAGCAAATTTGGATAATCAATGAAAGTGTGCTGTGTGGTGTAACTCTGTGTCAAGCAACAATTATGTAGATAGAATTAGGTGAGAAATTTGCAAGAAAAAAGTGTCTGAAAAATTCTTGCCACATTAACTAAAATTTGGTCTTGTGTTCACTCTTGCACATTTTTAAAAGATGCTGTTTTAACAAGTCTTGTGTGTCTTGTTATTTCTAGTATCTCCCCAACTGTAAATACAACCATATGTCTGGGCAAAGATGTATTGATGATTTGAACATGGTGTACTTACTTTTATTTCTACCACTCATTTCCATTTATAGCAAGTAACATGTATTTTTCATCAACGATCAGATTTTCTATGTTCTCAGTTGTTTGTGGGCTAGAGGTTTGAGAATAGTTTTCTTCTCATGCATTTCAATACTCATAACTTCAAACATGATTTTTTTGCATATATCTAGGGGTACTTTTATTTTATTTTTTCCAAATTCATGGATCTAGGAATGTTTAGAGCTGGTAGAAGCACAGATAAGCTTAAACTGATTACTTGGGGTTGTGTTTGACATTTATTCACTCACTGTGTAGCCTTCAGCAAGATACACAGGTACCTCCTAGTTTTGAAAGTTTATTTTGAGTCACTTTGCTTTCATGAAAGATGCTTATTAGAACCTGTTTTCTGCTAACAGAGAGAAATCCAAAGCAAAGTTTTGCTTTCATAAAAAAATAAAAATAAAAAGGTGAAAAATGAAAACAGTGCTCAACCTTTATTTTGCAGAGAACTGTTGTCAAGGCAACGCACACCCTGAGCAGCAAATGGCCTCACCGAGCTCCTTCCCAGGCAACCACAGTCGGCATCTGGGCATCAGGCTGCCATAGCTCTGACTGTGTCTGTGAGCATCTGTGTGTTACATCAATTTATTTTGTTCATTTGTTATAAGATATGTCTTGTAGTAATTGCTCCTTTGCTTTATGCCTTTTTCACCCAGGAATAACCTACTTTCAAACAGCAGGGGAAACCTGTATGACCTCTAAGCCTTAGTCGTCCAACTATAAACAAAAATAGAAATTTATTCCAGCAAGGTAGTTATGATTATAAATGAGATGCGAGTAAAGTGCATAGGACATACACTAACTCTTTGGGAAACTGAAGGCAGTAACTAATGGTTGCAACTTCTCGCAAGGGAAATGAACAAAGAGAAAATTAGTACCGTCAAGGGAAAAAATATCCAGTACAGTCAGATTTGAGTGTCAAAACATTACCGGTGTGTTTTCTAACTCTATAAATATTGTAATAAGTAAAACAATTATATGTCAATTTGCATAATCACAAGGCCATTGGAAAACAAACCTTGGCGCCTTACTCACATTCAATGTTGTGAAGACTGAAAAACAAGAATAGTATAAATATGAAAAGAAAACAAGGTGAGAAGCACTTTAAATAGATTCAGTTCCTACAGCAGATAGGCACACATAGTCAATCAACCTCAGAACCGTGAAAATTTGATGAATCAATGTCAATTTATAATAATAAGGGTCAAAATGTGTTCCCGCCTTAAAGCCGTTTAGAAGTATTACTTACACATTAAGGCAAAGAATAGAGAAGGGAGGCAGAATGAATTTCCAGTTTAGATCTTTAATTGGCTCCCTTTGTCTTTAAGGAAATGATGACAGCAGGCTTTCAGTATGCTTCTAAGACATAACATCAGCTGGATCCGGGCTCTTTTGCAACCTCATTGCTCTCCATATCCCTCTGAGCCACAGCTGTTCTAGACTTTTTCCAGCGCCTCCGAAACTCTCAGTTTTTTTCACACCTAAGGTCCTTACAGGAACGATTTCCTCTGCCTGAGTCTCATTCTTTCTTCACTTTGCAGGAACAATTTCCTCTGCCTGATTTACATTCTTTCTTCTCTGTCACCTGGATAACTCCTATTTGTCTGTTAATTCTCAGCTGCAATCTTACTTCTTTCTGGAGCCTTTCTCTGACTTCCGGGAGCTGCCCATTTTATTCTTTCATGACACCTTGCACTCTTCTTATCACAACATGGACTAAATGGTTCAGTGTTTGATTTGCTTAATCTATTTACTCACAGCAAAAACAGGGGCCTTTTCTGTCTTTTTCTCTGCTGTATTGTCAGTGTCTAGCATAGTAATAATACAACACTAACAATTCTTGACTGCCAGTTAATGATGCAATTGTAGCAGATACAGCTCTCTGGTTCTCTGTCAGCTAGAACCCCATTAGGCAAACAGAGACATAAGTTGAAACAAGTTATTCATATCAAATTCTTCCTCCATACTTCTTCCTGCAGTATATTAATATGCTCTTTTCTGCACAGCTAACCTGAGAAATAAATGTTAGTATCTTGACTTAACAGATTAGTGAACTGAGGGTGACTTGACCAAAGTCAGTACTGTAAGTGTCCCAGTCAAGACCTGAAACTATGTTTTCATGCTCTGAACCACTCTGCTCTCCCAAATGGCCTTATTGGAGAGAAGACCAGACCAATCAGAGAAGGTGAGTCTCTGGTACAATATTTATAGCTATTTCTAACTATAAGTGTATGTGATGATTTCCTAGTCTTTTTATATGCATCATATTTGGAGAAAACATTAAGCCTACCCAATAGATAGATAGATCAAAAGTAAATCAGCTTTTGGTAAACCAACACCCAGCTCTGCAACCCCCTACACCTCTGACAGCTGTCAGACTGTTCTCTGCATCTATGAATCTGTTTGTGTTTTGTTTTTTTAGTTTATTTTGTTCATTAATCCCACATATAAGTGAAATCATATGGTACTTACCTTTCTCTGTAAAAAATTAGAAGCATACCCTACTTTGATTTCACTAAGATAAGGCTGTGTTGTAACACCTTCTCTGGAGAGTCAAGGCCAACTCCACATCCATCTGATGGCAGCAGCTGCAAATTTTCCTCCTTTTTTCCCCTTCCTTTACTTGCTC
The DNA here is from genome assembly GCA_004026765.1 of Micronycteris hirsuta. Lineage (NCBI taxonomy): Eukaryota > Metazoa > Chordata > Mammalia > Chiroptera > Phyllostomidae > Micronycteris > Micronycteris hirsuta. The sequence continues at coordinate 61,384 of PVJI01001473.1, forward strand.
TACTACTTTGGTGGTGGTGTTATTATTGATTCTTTCTTCTTTTCCTCCTCCTTCTATCTTTCCTCCTTCTTCTTCCTGTTTGTCTTCTTCTTTTCCTTCTCTTCCTCCTTCTGTTGTAATAAAATCAACACCTTCTCATCACAAAAATGCAAACAAAGGCAGAAGTATGTAAAAACGTGAAAGCCCTTTCCAACTTACTTCCTAAAGGTAACTAAATTATATAGAGATAAACATACTGTTTGTGAATTACTTTTTCTATGTTTTACAACAAATTTTCACGTCAAAATATATGGCTCTACCTCATTGTAATTGCTAACTAATATTTCACAGAAGGTACATACTGTATTACTTTTAATTATTCTTCTATTATTGGGCACTTCACTTTTTTCCTCTGATATGTCATTATTACAAATAATACTGCAATAATTATACACATATTCTGGCAGTGCACTTAAAATTAAAAGAAGAAAATTTAGTTAGTAGAATGCTTTTTTCCCCAAAACGACATATCTTAAGTATTTCAAAATTCTCCTTAATCAACACACAGTTCTTAGTATGATTGATGGTATGTTTGGCTCATGATAGAAAAAGTCTTGGTTCAGAATAACATGAGGCATTATCTTTCATAATCTCTAAGAATCTTGTTAAGGGAAGATCAAGGGCTCTGCCAGAGATCTCTGTTTCACCTGCACTCAGCAATCATTCTCACTTTCTGCCGACCTAGCTGCTTGATACAAAGACCTATAATTAAAGGACAAAATAAATTTCAATATGACATAGTGTATCACAGTGAAGATCAAGGAAAGCTCAGATTGCTTAACCTCTATGTCATTCTTTCCTGATGAACACTAATTTTAAACACTGTAAATAAGACACATATTTTTTAAGATAATATTTAACAGAATTATGAAAGTAATAAATATTTATTAGAGAAAATTTGAAAAGAATTTAAAAGTTAAGAAAAAAACTTCTATTTCAACATCCAAATAAAATAATGATTACATGTAGAGATTTTGCTTTAATATTTTTAAATATGAATAGATTTACCTTCACTTTGAAAATATTAGTGACGATTTTAATATGAAAATCTACATTCTTCCATTTTTTTCCTAAACTTTAAAATGTAAGCATTATTTTGCCCTGGTTGGAGTGGCTCAGTGGATTGAGTGCCAGTCTGTGAATCAGGAGGTTGCCAGTTTGATTCCCAATTAGGGCACATGCCCAGGTAGGGGACACACAAGAGGCAACTGAGAGATGTCTCTCTCACACATTGGTATTTCTCTCCCTCTCTCTCGCTGCCTTCCCCCACTCTCCAAAAATAAATAAATAAATAAAATCTTTAAAACATAAGCCTTTTTGCATTAACAGAATATTTCTACATATCACTGAGTATTTGAGCTATTTTTTTTAGAGATTTTATTTATTTATTTTTACAGAAAGAAGAAGGGAGGGAGAAAGAGAGGGAGAGAGAAGCATCAATGTGTGAGAGATACAGCGATCAGTTGCCTCTTGCATGCCCCCACTGTGGACTTGGCCTGCAACCCAGGCATGTGTCCTGACCAAGAATCAAACCAGCGACCTTTGATTCGTGGGCCAGTTCTCAACCACTGAGCCACACTGGCCAGGGCTGAGCTATTATTTATATAATCATTTTTCTATTGTTGAATTTTTGTTTGTTTTCAATTTTTTGCTATAGTAAGTAATATTTAATGAACAAACTTCCACATTGTCAAAAAATAAGATTTATTTTAGTATAAATTCCAAGAATTTTATCAAAAGTTTGAACATTTTAAAGACTTTTTTTGAACCTAGGAAGAATTATATTCGATACATTTTCATTGTTCTTTTGATAGGTGAAGCATTTTTATTTTAATTTACATGTCTTTACTAGTGACAATAATATGCACCGTAGTTTGCTGTGTATAATGTGCACCCACATTTTTGTGTGTGTTATACATGGGATTACCATACCCATTACTATACCCATGGTATGTAATCAGTATACCGTGTATAATGCACATTCTTGTTTCTCCTTCAAAAATTTGGGCAAAAAAGTGTGCATATGCACAGCAAAAATATGGTATGTGTCTATATTTATACAGATATGCTTATGGTATTTTTCTTGTATCAAATGACTGTGACCTTTGCTTATCGCTCTTTTGTGATCTTAGTGTTTTTAAGAGCTCTTCTCATAATAAAAAGATTAACCTTTTTTTTTGCTGTGGCTTTTTTCTAGCTTTTTATGTGATTTTAAACTTTAAAACATTCATATGTTGTTAGTATAAAATTACTTAGACTTTATATAGCAAAAATTTTGATGTTTACTTTTAAGATTATAAAACCCCTTACTTTCATGTAGAGATTTGATATTCAATCACAATTTTATTTTAGCTGTTTATTTTATGCTTTTATTTTTATTTTTCATTGGACTCTTTATTACTCTTGTATTTTGGGAGGACATACGTTAAGGCATATGTTGGTTTTTTCTGAACAGCTGACTGGTTTTCTCAACATTGTTTCTTTTCAAACTCAGTCCATATTCAGATTTTCCTGATAGTTCAGAGTTTTCTTTTTACAATTGATTTTTTTCCATTCGAGACCAAACAAAGTCCATATGTTACATTTTGTTGTGTCTCTTAAGTCACTAGCAGTCTCTTCCTCCCCTTTCTGTGACATTGAAGTTTTCAGCCAGTGCAGTTTTAAAATTTTTCCATGTGTTTCTCATTGAATTGTGACGCTTCCTATATTATAATTTACATATTATAGATTCAGTGCACGTCCATCTAATCTGTTTTATTGAACTACGTCTAGTTGATGTTATAATGGCCTCATAAAAGTTATTTTTGATTTCAGAATTGTTTTTATTATCTAAAAGAGCATTTTAGAGATCAGTCTACTATTCTGAAATCTATTTTTTTTTTTAAGATTTTATTTATTTTAGAGAGAGGGGAAGGGAGGGAGACAGAGAGGGAGAGAAACAGCAATGTATAGTTGTCTCTCACATGGCCCTCACTGGGAACCCGGCCTGCAACCCAGGCATGTGCCCTGACAGGGAATTGAACCAGGACCCTCTGGTTCCCACGCTCAATCCGCTGAGCTACACCAGCCAGGGATCTGAAATCTATTTTTATTAAATGTTCTTATCTATTTATTTTTCCAGATACTATTTTAGATATTTTTAATTTTTTAAAGGTGTTTCTAAATCTAAAGTTTTGGATCACTGGCTCTCAGGAGACATAAAAGATTACATAAACCAATAATTTCTGGGTAATGTATTATTTTCAATCTTCGCCACATCACAATTTTCTGAAAACATATGTAGAAACCTACTCAATACCTTCATTTAGCTCAAAAGTTAATTTGAGGAAAAAATTATTGTCTAATAAACTACCTGGACATAATGTAGAAGAAAAGAAATTCCATGAAAGAGAATTCAGCTGGTTGTGGTTTGAGCAACAGATGAGGACTTTCTTCTCTGCTCATTGTGAATTGCATTCAGGGGAAAAGTGAGAAGATGGGAAGCTAGAGATAATAAGGTTATGAAATCAAGTTAAAAGTTCAAAACATTTTGTTCATTTACTAATCTTGATTAAGAAGGAGCAGAAGAAGAAGACGGAAAGGCAAGGAATTAGGCTTAGGTATTTTCATTCACATTCTGAAAAATTCTTTCCTGTGCTAACTGGCCCACTGCAGAGAGAACTTCAGATGACCAATTATTTTAGTTTTATGCTCTCCTGACTTACTGCTTTCACAATTTATTGCTATGTGTACATACTGTGAGGATTATACGTCAAGCTTTTGCAACTTGCTTAACTTGTTTGTAAGATGATGTCTGATAGATTTTAATATTATATTTATTGAATTTATTGGGGTGACATTGATTAACAACATTATATAGGTTTTAGGTGTACAATTTTATAATACACCACCTATATATTGTATTGTGTGTTCACCACGCCAAGTCAAGTCTCCTTCCATCACATTTATCCCCCCTTTATCTTCTCTTACCTCCTGCACTCTCTTTCACTCTGGTAAACACCATACTGTTGTCTATGTCTCTACTTTTTTTTTCTTCGCTTAATTCCTTCACCAATTTCACCCAGCTCTGCAACTGCCCACACCTCTGACAGCTGTGAGGCTGTTCTCTGCATCTATGAATCTGTTTGTGTTTTGTTTTTTAGTTTATTTTGTTCATTAGATCCCACATATAAGTGAAATCATGTGGTACTTACCTTTCTCTGACTGCCTTATTTCACTTAGCTTAATACTCTCCAGGTCCATCCATACTGTCAAAAGAGGTAACATTTCCTTTTTTTTTTAAACAGCTGAGTGGTGTTCCATTTTGTAAATGTACCACAGGTTTTTTATGTACTTTCTACTGATGAGGACATGGGCTGCTTCCAAATCTCGGCTATTGTAAATAATGCTGCAATGAACATGGGGGTGCCTATTTTTTTTTGTGGGGGGGCTCTTTGGATGTATTCCCAGAAATGGAATTCCTGGGTCATAAAGCAGTTCCATCTTTATTTTTTTTGCAGTAACTCTATAGTGCTGTCCACAGTGGCTGCACCAGTCTGCGTTCCCACCGACAGCACGTGAGGGTGCCCTTTCTTCACATCCTTGCCAGCACTTGTTTGTTGATTTATTGATTGATATCTAAGAATGCTTAGAAATAAGTGGCTGATTTCTCAACTCAAGTTAGGATACTGTATTAAGGTGAAAAGAAAATTAAAGACAAATTAGTTAGATTTTCTGTGGATACTGAACTATAAGACTCCACAGTACGGGCTTCAAAAACTCAACGGTCCCCTGGCCAGGTACTCGGTTAGTGCGACATCCTGATACATCAAGGCTGTGACTTCAGTCCCTGGTCAGGGCATATAAAAGAAGCAATCAGTGAATGCATAAATAAGTGAAAAATAAGTTTATATTGCTCTCTCTCTCTCTTTTCCTCTCTTTCTCTTAAAAAAGCAATAAATAACAAAAAGAAGCACAACTACCCTTCCTCTTATTGGCAAACATCGTGCACGTTAGGTCAGTTGCATGACATGACTGATACAAAACATCAGCTGATCCGATAATCTCTGGAGTTGTTCTTGCAGCAAATGATGAGAACCCACTGGGTAGTGTTATATCAGGAAAACTAGAGCCTGGCATTGTAGTCGGTTGCAGACAAAGGCTTGCATTTTATCTTATTTTAACTTGTCAGGTATTGACACCTCTCATTGATACCTCTCAGGTGTTTGCTAGTGCAGATAATTTCTGCACCATCTCTCCAAGCCATTTGTCAGCCCAGAGCCAACCAACACATGAAATATGATACCTCCCGACATCTCAGGAGGGGAGTGGAGTTAGAGGTTGTCTCTTTTCTTTTTCCTAATTTTACCTCTCCTATTCTTTTTTTTTTTACAATGGCATTTTTACTGAGACATGATTCCACTTTGCACTCTAACGTTAGCCCTTGATTTATGAAATGTCCCTGGACCTCTGGTGGATCGAGGCACAGGCCCAGACGGCTTTTTTCACATTGTAAAGGGACCCAGGACCAAGGAGATTTCTGAGAAAGAGTTATCCTAAAAATGTTACCACAGCCCTGAAAATGTCTGGCCTGCTCTCTCTGTTTCTTCATGTGTTGTTTACATTGTTTGAAGCATTGTTTGCAACATATTTCTTCACCTGACTAACCCTCTCCTATCTTTCAAAACTCACCTATGTCATAATATTGTTTCTAGATAGCCTTCCAGTCTAGGTTAACTATTGTACTTTTAACCTGTGCTTCAGTATTTATGTGATTGTCTGTCATGGCATTTATTATACTGTATTGATTCTATTTTTGTTGTCTACTTCCTCAATTAGAATGTGAAGTCATTCTAGGAAGGAAGGAACTACTTCTCTCTGGTCACCAGTGCCTCCCACCATGTATGACACACACAATACCTTTTAGAATAAGTGAGTACAGTTTGATATAAGGGCATTATCTCAGGAAGGGAAAGAAGGAACAGTGATTCTGAGTAAAGTGAGGTGTTTGCCATTCAGCTATTCAGACAGTCGTTTGGTCTGGTTTCCATGGATTCATGATTTTATCCTAGAGAAAAGGACTGGGCAGTGAAAACTGAGAGAAGTGGATCACAAAAATTCTTACAGATGTAAGAAACTCATGCAGCAGTAATCCTCCCTTCTACGCAAGGGATACGTTCTAAGAGTAACTATAAATGGCACCAAATCTTAAGTTTTTTCCTACACATAACATTCCTTTGCACTTAAAGGAAGCACTTTGCAGCCTTCTTTTTGGCGTATTTGAATTGCCAGCATCAGTACTCTTGCCCTTTCGGGTCATTTTGAAAAGTTACTTAACACATTCACTGTAATACCATGACAGTCAATCAGATTACTCAGATGGCTTCTAAGTGACTAAGCATATACCGCATGGATATGCTGGACAAAGGGATGATTCACGTCCAGGGTGGGATGGACCGAAATGCCGTGGGATTTTATCACGCTAGTCAGAATGGCATGCACTTCAAAACTTAAAATTTGTTTATTTCTGGAATTTTCCATTTAATATTTTTGGACTGCCATTGGCCATGGATAACTGAAACCATGGAAAGAGAAACTGTGAATAAGAAGGGACTGCTGTATAAAACATTCAATCTACTGTTCCAATCACCAACATCAGCAGGAATTGCTTCTAAGTATCAGAACCCTTAGCAGCTGGTGACCCAAGGGGCCCAAACGGAAGAGATAGCAATTGTCACCATCATAGCAGGAGGTAGTTCTGTTTCTGAGCACATGGAAATAAATATTTAACAAACCTGTTACTGTTTTCTATTCATGACCTTGTTCTTTGGCTCTTTTTTGTCTTTTACTCTTTTTCTGTCTTCTCTGGTATTAATTGAGCATTTTTTAGGATTCTATTGTGTCTCTTCTCTTGACATATTAATCATACTTCTTAAAAATTTTTTAGTAATTGCCCTAGAGTTTGCAATATAGGTTTATACCCAAATAAGTCTGTCTTCAAATAACATTATAATGTTTTATGGATAGTGCAGGTACCTTATAACAGTATTCTCGATTCCCTCCTCTCACTCTTAAAACATTGATGTCATTCATCTCACTTATCAATAAACTATAATCACCCAATACATTGTTACTATGATTACCTTGAACACATAGTTATCTATTAGATCAATTAAGAATAATAAAATCATCCCTGGCTGGCGTGGCTCAGTGGAATGAGGGCCGGCCTGCTAACCAAAAGGTCCTTGGTTCGATTCCCTGTCAGGGCACATGCCTGGGTTGTGGGCCAGGTCCCCAGTAGGAGGTGCAAGAGAGGCAACCACACATTGATGGTTCCCTCTCTTTCTCCCTCCCTTTCCTTCTCTAAAAATAAATAAATAAATAAATACAATCTTTAAAAAGAAGAATTATAAAATCAAATATTTTATTTTACCATCATCAATTCCTTCTCTGACACTCCTCCTCTCTGTAGTGCGTGGCATATGTTGCATGCTGAATGACAATAAACCCAAGATGATTACATAATTTTGAAAGTACAGAAAAGGAAGGAAGTTAGGTTATGATTTAAGTGCACTAATTCTGCAATCTTTTGTAGTGAGGAGCAAATAGGTAAACAAACAAATAAATAACAACAACAAACAAGGCTCTATGATTTAAAGTTATAATGGGACCACAAGAACTAAAAACAGTATATTTATGCTCATAGCCTCTACCCACTGAAATTAAGGTGATGGAGTCTGCGGACCCCTAGATTTTGTTGAAATTTTTCTATGCACATATGAGAATTGTTATAGTTATTATTATTTTAAAAATTGATAGCTGCTGGAAAATTGTACTCATAAAATATTTATGCATATGGGAAAAAGATATGGTTACAAATATATTTCATGCGAGTATCAGTTATTATACTGAAGTGTCAATAATCTGAATGAACAGCATTAGTAAATTTGTTAAATAATCCTACAAAAAAATCCCACTAAGGCATTAAAATAGTATAACTATAATGATATTTAAAATGTTCACAATATATTGTACCAAGGGGGAAAAAAGCAATTTGAAAATCAATCTGTTTTCTTTTAAAAATATAAATACACTTAAAAGTATGAAATATTCAAATGTATTGGTATTATCACTTTTTAAATTTTTTTCTCAAAAATTATTTTACAATGACCATGTATTAATCCTGCAATAAGAAAAATTGTTGCTTTAAAATTTTTACTTTTTATTCTGAAAGTTCAAAAAGTTGCAAGCATAGTATAAGAAATTTTTATAGACCCCTTATCCCAATTCATGAACTGTTAATACTTACCATGTTTACTTTATCATTTTCTCTATGTGTAGATATACCCACAGACACATATATGTGGTGAATTTGTGTGTATATTTTTTTCTAAACCATCTAACACTAAGTTAACATCATGCCTTTTTATCACTGAATTATCAGTGTGCATTTCATAGGAACAAGAATGTTTTTTATTTAGCAATAGTATCACATTATATCAGAGAGTATATACTATTAGTATAATTTTTAATCCTTGTGCTGTTAACCTGGATTCTCAGTTAGTACAGTGACTTCCAGGTTTCCCCACTGTAAAGTTACTATTTTTCCCTGTCCTTTGTAGGTGAGACATTAAGTGCAGCCCGCACTGCAGGAAAGAGAAGATTAACCTCTATCTCCTGGGAGGGAATATCTCCATATGCTATAAATTTGTAATTCTTCTATAAGGAGGATTTGCCTACTCCTCCTTTATTTATTTATCCATTCAATTCTTTATTTCTATCAGTATGAGCTCATGTATATTTATTTTATACTTTAAATTATAATCTCATAGTTCAACATTTGTAGTACTTCCCAAATTATTCGAGCTTTGTCCAGTGAGAGAACTTTCAGGTTGGCTCCCATGTGCCTGTGAGATGCCTCTTTTTGTTTTTTGAACATTTATTTACTTTCTTATACTAAAAGATGCTCTAGGCTCATCTTTCATTTTCTTTCCCCAGTCCTAGAAAAGCCGTTTCTCTTTTTACTGAGAGTAGCATTAGAAACCAGGAACTGTGTGCAAGTATTCTGGTTGCTATTGAGGTGTCGCTACTTCTAGTGAACAGTGCTGGGGAATATATACGTGTATATTAATCCATGTATACACACACCTTTATGCTCATCTACTTATTGTCTGTCTGTCTATCTATCTATCTATCTACATATCTATCTATCATCTATCAATGTGTCATCTATCATACTGATGTATCAACTCTAACTGAGTGTCACATGGTTCATTCCAGACTTCTCCACTTGATTGTACTTTCTTTCTCTGACAGTGAGAAACCTGGTTCTTATAATCTAACATAACTTGCCTATTTGTTCAACCCTAGCATCAATGTAAAGTACTTTCAGAATTGTTAAACCGGAAAGAAGCAAATTTACAAACTAGAATGCAATGTTTATGCACAGTTCTTTTGTCTTCAGCCTTAGAGCTTCCAATCAAAATATTGTTTTCCATAGTCACTAAAATAAGCTCCTTCTGCCCCACCTACTTCAGAGAGGTGAAGCCCTATATTGGGAATACAGTCAGGCTCATTTGTCACAGTCTGCATTTGATAATCAAATTGTCCCAAATTTGGCTTGTGATTACACTTTCAAATCTGGCTCCTGTGTCTTTCTTACATATTTTTATCCTTTTCTGAGCAACTCTTTACTTTTTGACAAGATAGTTCAGGGCTCATATTAACTCTGCCTAATCCAGCCCCCGAATCAGTCATTTCGTCAAGTCAGTCCTAGAGCTGTCTATCACTGCTTTAGGCTCTTCAGTGAACAGACTGTGCACAGACGTACAATAAGTATCTATAAGTGTAATTGGCTGTGTGTGTACGTGTCTAATAGTTATTTTGACTTTAAAATCATAAAGGGAGAACCACAGAAATAGTGATAATGTGTTTGGAAATGTAACACTATTTCCTTCATAAACATCTTTATTGTTTCCAAGTTAAATATGTTTTTCCTACAGAACTACTTTGCAGAAAGAATTATTAATTTTAGAATCCTCTTGGTTATTTGTTTTATTGATAGTTTTGAAAGAGTATTCCTATCTATATTTTTTCTATGATAATTCTTACAGCATTGTATGGAAATATGTATTCAATTACCAAAAAAACCTTCTTAGAAACAAAATATTGGAACTTATAATTCAGGGACTTATTTACACTAAATCATAATACACATCTTTCCTTAAGCTTTTTGGAATTTTTAACTTAAGGAAGTAATGTTGTCCAAATGGATTGTCCAATTTTATAATGGGGAGGGGATTCAGACAATTTTGGTACCTTACTTCAAGTTCAAATGGCCTTATCAATGACCTTCTTCCAATGCAAATAATAAATAAAATATTTTGAAAAGGAGAGGAAAATTGTCTCACTTTCTCTCTCATAGCAATGTAAACCAGGCAATCGTCAGACTTCCAGCCAAGACAGAGGCATAAATAGATACACTTCACTTCCACCCACAACCAAAAGAAAAACAGCAACCAATGTCAAAACAAAAAAAAAAAAAAACAAAAAAACACCAAACTGCCAGAAAATCAAACTGTATGGAAGTCTAACAACCAGGAAGTTAAAGAAGAAACATTTAAAGATTTTTTTAATTTATTTTTTTTAGAGAGAGGGGAAGGTAGGGAGAAAGAGAGGGAGAGAAACAGCAATGTATGGTTACTTTTCACATGGCTCTTACTGGGGACCTGGCTTGCAACCCAGGCATGTGCCCTGACTGGGAATCGAACCGGTACCCTTTGGTTCCCAGTCTGTGCTCAATCCACTGAACTACACCAGCCACGGCTAAAGAAGAAACTTTTATCCAGACTGATAGGAGGATTGGTGACAGGCAGCTGGGGTAGAGAAGACACGTGGCAAGGCGGTGGCTGGCAGACCAGGTGGGTGAGGCAGCTGGTGGAAAGGTGGTTCCACATTCAGTTGTGGATGAACTGGGAGGAACAACTGGGGAGCTAGACAGACCCAAGGTTCCAGTGAGGGGAAATAAAGTCTCAAAACTTCTGGGTATAGCCTGAAAATCTCTGGGTGCAAAAACCAGTGGGGGTTGTGGTGGTGGGCAGAACTCCCAGTCTCATAGGAGAGTCTGTTGGAGGGATCCACGGGGTCCTAGAAAATACACGAACCCACCAACCTGGGAGTCAGTACCAGAAGGGTTCGATTTGCTTGTGGGTAGCAGGGAAAGTGACTGAGAGTGGGGCAAGAGCTGAGCAAGCAACATTTTTCTCTCTCTGGCCCCTCCACCACATATAGTTCCACAACCCAACAAAGTGGGGTGACCCGCCCTGGGAAATACCTAAGGCTCCACCCCTTACAATGTAACAGATGTGCCAAAATGAAGAAATAGGGCCCAAATGAAAGAACGGATCAAAACTCCGGAAAAGAACGAAGCGACGAGGAGCTAGCCAACCTATCAGATGCAGAGTTCAAAACCCTGTTAATCAGGATACTCACAGAAATAATTGAGTACGGATGCAAAATAAATGAGGACATGAAGGCTATGCAAAGTGAAATAAAGAAAAATATACAGAGAACCAACAGTGAAGCGAAGGAAACCAAGAATCAAATCAATGATTTGGAGCAGAAGGGAGAAATAAAAATTCAACCAGAACAGAATAAAGAAATAAGAATTCAAAAAAATGAGGGGAGGCTTAGGAACCTTTGGGACAACTTTAAACATTCCAACATCTGAATCACAGGGGCGCCAGGAGTAGAGGGAGAGCAAGAAATTGAAAACATATTTGAAAACATAATGAAGAAGAACTCCCCCAATCTGGCAAAGGAAATAGGCTTCCAGGAAGTCCAGTAAGCTCAGAGAGTCCCCAAAAAGTTGGATCCAAGGAAACATACACCAAGGGACATCATAATTACATTACCCAAGATAAAGATAAGGAATTTTAAAAGCAGCAAGAGAAAAGGAGAGTTACCTACAAAGGAGTTCCCATAAGACTATCAACTGATTTCTCAATTGAAACCCTGCAGGGAAGAAGGCACAGGAAAGAAGTATTCCAAGTCATGAAAGACAAGAACTTACATCCAAGATGACTCTCTCCAGCAAAGCTATCATTTAGAATGGAAGGGAAGAAAAGTGCTTCCCAGATGAAGTCAAGTTAAAGGAGTTCATCATCACCAAGCCCTTACTATATGAAATGTTAAAGAAACTTATCTAAGAAAAAGAAGATAAAATATATGAACAGTAAAATGACAACAAACTCACAACTATCAACAACAGAATATAAAAAAACAAAAATAAAAACGAACTAAGCAAACTACAGTAGGAACAGAATCACAGAAATGGAGATCACATGGAGGGTTATCAGTAGGGAGGAGGAGAGGGGAGAATGGAGGAAAAGGTACAGGGAATAAGAAGCATAAATGGTAGGTACAAAATAGACAGGAGGAGGTTAAGAGTAGTATGGGAAATGGAGAAGCCAAATAACTTATACATACAACCCTTGGACATGAACTAAGCGGCGGGGAGCAGAAGGGGGCAGTGCTGGTGGGAGGATGCAGGGCAGGGGGGTATACATGGGAGAAACAAATGGGACAACTGTAATAGCATAATCAACAAAATATACTAAAAAAGTAAACCAGCAATCCATTACACTGAACTTAAAAGCCCAGTAAAATCCTGGAACTATTTCTGGGATAAATATTTTTACTATCAATTTGAAAATTGAAGACACATTTTAATATTATAACTCTATATCTAACTATAGAGTAAATATTTAAATCTTGCTTCTGTTTAATAACTTGTATGATTAGATTCTTGTTGAAATAGAATTAAATTTTGACCATATCTTATAGTATGAAATTAAAAAAATAATTGAAAAACTTATAGCATTTTTTTCTGTCATGAAAATTTAGGTTAGACACTATATATAACATGAACATAACATGTACAAGTATCTGGTGAGCTGGTAAAGTTACAGACAATTTGAATAAGGTGAAAATTTGGGATGGATATTAACATTGATTTGTGATTATAGATTTAATAATGGAACTACAAAACTGAATACATAGATACAAATTTATCAGGTAAATAGATAATTTCATGAGATAATTTAAGAAAAATAGTTTTTATTCTTTTGTAACCTTTATCCTCTCAAGTTACCAGACCTTTCATATCTATAAATACACATCCATGCTACCTACCATCTTCATGCCTTCAATTGTCCAATTGTAGGAATGCATCAAAATGAAGTTAACCAATCTCAATGCTAAGTTCTGTTTACTTTTTCTTTTTCTTAAGAAACAAAGAGTTCCTCTATAACATGATCTTAGCAGAACTTGACTAAAAAGCTACAGCTCTGAATTTTAAATGGCCAAGTGCTTTTGGAGTCATGCCTCTTGAACCTGCTAATTTTACAAGGCTGTTGGGTATTAAGCCATCTTTAGTGGTTAATACACATTAAAAATATTTTTAATATTTTTTACTTTAACTATAATGTACCTCATTTGATGAGGGGTAAGATACCTTAAATCGATCATTTGGAAATTTTCAATGGCTCTTTTTTTGTGTTAGTGTGTGCCTGTGTGTGGCATATATTTATGGAAAATTGCATTTAAAGTTCACATTATAGTTTACAAAGTACTTTAGGGGACTGGATGAAAGAAAATGAAGGAACCAGCCAAAGAACATGCATGTATAACCCGTGGACACAGACAACAGTGTGGTGACGGCCAGAGGGAAGGGGGACTGGGGGCTGGGAGGAGAGGAACAAAGAGGGGCCGGGTGGGGATATCTGCAATAGTGTCAATAATAAAAATAAAGGATAAAATAAACAAAGCACTAACTAAAAAACTAGGTAAAGGTGAGATGACTATAAAAGATTGCAGTTGCTCTTTAAACTTTTTCTTGATAGGTAATCTTATCTAAGAAACATTTCTAAATTTACATTAAAAAAATACATCATCTCTAACTTGCCAAATCTTCACAGTCAATAAGCAAAAAGTACCCTATAGAATTTAAGATGGTATATATACACTGTTTAAGATACATTAGGTGCATTTTCTTTCTACCAAATTGTTACATTAAGCTAAAAGATGGATGAATCAACGGCATAGTAAGAATGTTCTCAGTTTGTTGTTTTTATTTTAAGCAGAGATTACTATGTTCAGAGAACTTTTTAGTTTTACTTTAGGAAAAACAATGAAGAAAAAGTTTACGAATCTCTTGTTTCTTTTATGAAATATTGCAACTAAAATCAGCATTCATTTATGAGTACAACCACTAAGTCTAAATATAATATGAGCTACTTGTAAGAAATAGAATTTACCTATGTGAATTCTGGTTCTTTTTTTAATATAGTAGTCATACTGTAGAGCGCTGTGGCTCTTATAATTTGAGTCATTTTAGAAAAGCAAACACCTGCCTCCATAAAATAAGGAAATAAGAATAATTTTCCAGTAGTAATCCAGTATAAACAAACTACACAGTCTGATTTACTTTTATCAAAAGATAAAGTGATTCATTGCTGTATTTGCATGAGTTATTTTAATCCTCAGTAGTTTGCATGAACAAAATAAATTTAGCATGTATATATTTTTTCAGATTTCCCAAGGCAAGATATTGATGCAAAATGTATTAAATTGGCTGAAGTTGATGTGTAAGAAAAAGAAATTGAGTAACCGAATATAAGATGTTTATCAAATTCTAATTTTACAACATATTCAGGTATTGGGACCTGAGCTTACCCATTACGCACACTACTCAGTCTAATATTTTAACACCCCTCAGTGCCTTCTTTTATTTGCTGTTCCATTTCGCAATTTATATGATCATTTCATCTAACTTCAATTGTTCTTCCCAAGATTTTATTTTATTATCATAATGAATTTTATTATCTTTAGAAAGTTGAATATATACTTGCTTTTGGGACTAGACAGATTTTTCTTTTAAGATTTCATTTACAGTCATCAGCTTTGCCTATGATGAACTACCTTTAGCTTTTTAGGAGCTTTTAAATATAAAAACGTTATGAGCTGAGCAAGGTATTTTTAGTTTTTCATGCATAATTAATTCTCTTTAAGTAACATTTTCTTTTTAAACATTTTGCCTGGTTTCCTTTTCCAAAGATATAATCTCACTTGGAGTTGTTCTTGGATTCTGTGCCTTTTAAGCTTTTTCATATACCTAGGTTCCTAGCTTTACATATGGAACATACATCTTTCCTTGTTTTTTAAAGATTTTTATTTATTTAAAATATATTTTAGTGATTATGCTCTTACAGTTATCCTATTTCCCCCCCTTTTGCCCCTCTCTGCCCAGTACCTTCCTCCCTTCCAGCAATCCCCCCTCAGTTCATGTCCATGGGTTGTGCATATGAGCTCTTTGGCTTCTCCATTTCCTATACTATTCTTAATATCGCCTTGTCTATTTTGTACTTACCAATTATGCTTCTTAATCCCTGCACCTTTTCCTCCATTCTCCCTCTTCCTCCTCCCTGCTTATAACCCTCCAAAGGATCCCCATACCTATGATTCTATTCCTGTTCTGGTTGTTTGCTTAGTTTTTTGTTTGTTTGTTTGTTTGTTTTTGTTCTTATTTCTTAGATTCAGATGTTGATAGTTGTGAATTTGTTGCCATTTTAATGTTCATAGTTTTGATCTTCTTTTTCTTAGATAAGTCCCTGTAACATTTCATATAATAATGGCTTGGTGATGATGAACTCCTTTAGCTTTCCCTTATCTGGGAAGCACTTTATCTGCCCTTCCATTCTAAATGATAGCTTTGCTGGTTAGAGTAATCTAGGTTGTAAGTCCTTGTTTTTCATCACTTTGAGTTCTCCTTGCCTGCAAAGTTTCTTTTGAGAAATCACCTGACAGTCTTAAAGGAACTCCTTCGTAGGGAAGTCCCTGCTTTTCTCTTGCTACTTTTATGATTCTCTCTTTATTTTTAACCTTTGGCATTTTAGTTATGATGTGTCTTTGTGTGGTCCTCTTTGGGTCTAACTTATTTGGGATTCTCTGTGCTTCCTGGACTTGTATGTCTATTTCCTTCACCAAATTAGTGAAGTTTTCTTTCATAATTTTTTCAAAAAAGCTTTCAATTTCTTGCTCTTCCTCTTCTCCTTCTGGTATCCCTATGATTTGGAAGTTGGTATGTTTGGAGAGGTCCCAGAGGCTTCTTATACTGTCCTTGTTTTTTTTAATTATTTTTTCTTCTTGCTTTTCTGGCTGAATGCTTATTTCTTTCTTAGATTCCAAACTGTTTATTTGAATCCCAGCTTCCTCCCCTTCACTGATGGTTCCCTGTCATTTTTCTTTATTTCACTTAGTGTAGCCTTCATTTCTTCCTTTATGTTGTTGCTGTACTCAGTTCTCAGAGCATGCTTATCACCAGTATTTTGAACTCTGCATCTGATAAGTCGGCTCTCTCCATTTCACTTAGTTCTTTTTCTGGAATTTTGATCTGTTCTTTCATTTGAGCCATATTCCTTTGTCTCCTCAGTTTGGGAGCCTCCCTATGTTTGTTTCGGTGTATTAGGTAGAGTTTTGGACTTCCTACATGGCCTCTTGTAGAAAAGACACCCATAAATTGTGTGGGTCAAAGCTTTAGTTAATCGCTAGGGTTGGGCAACCTGCTTCAGTGCTTTGTGGCTCTGTGTGTGTGGGGGGGGGGGGGCTTAGAGAGGGGACAGTGTCACTGCCTGGTTTCTGGAGTTTGACCTGGCACTAACTCCATTTCCAGTCATTTCACCCTCTCCTTGTATGTGACTGGCACCCTTCCAGCTGTTGTTTTTATGCTGAATCCCAGAGAGGCTGGGGCTGCATGTTCTAAGACCATTTTTGTTCTTTAAGTAGAGTCTCTTGAAAATCTGGCAGTTTCTTCCACCACCCCAGACCCACTGGTTTCTACAGCCAGAAGTTATAGGGATTTGTCTTCCTGATGGTGGAACCATGGGTTGTGTGGTCTGCCCCGGGGCTGGGATCACTCACTCCTAAGGTGTGCCTCTAGATTTTTATCCACCACACATGACTATAGGACCACCCTTCCGCCACCACCCCCACCTCTCCACACCACATCATGTCTACTTGCCTCCGTACCCATCTCTGTGTCTCTGCTCCGCCTAACCCTCTGAATGAATGTGGCTCCTTTAATTCCTTGGTTCTAAGACTTCCATACAGTTCAATTTTCTGACAGTTCTGGGTGTTATTTGTTTTGAGGCTTAGTTGTAATTCTCTGAGTGGTTGTGCAAGAAGGTGAAGTGTCTACCTATACCTCCATCTTGACCAGAAGTCTGGGTAGTTGTTCTTTAGAAAATTGAAGGTATGAAGCCAAAGACTTTTTTGGCTAACTACCCAAGGTGGATGAAATTATCCTGGTACATAGAGCAAATCAAAAGGAAAGCACAGTGGACACCCACAAGCAGTGCAGGGTTCTGCTGCCGACTTTCCCTGGGCACAAACAAGCCCCACAAGCCTGCAGAAGCACCATAGCACCTGCAGTGATTGGCCGCTGGCAAGATAAAACAACCCCAATTGTAACCGTGAACTTCCAGCCTGCCTGCACCCCTTCAGAGTTATCACTCTCATTGCTCTTTCTTTTTTTTTTTTTTTACTATCCGTCTTAGAAAATATCATATGATTTTCTTTTAGATTCGAGTCATGCTAAAATGCACCAATTTGCATAATCTCTGTGCAAATATTTGCAATGTTAATGTTGTATGATATTGTCTGTAGTGTCTGCCATCTCTTCTTTCTTTGGGCTTGCATTCAGTGTTTAAACATGCTTAAGTCTTTCCTATAAACTACAAAACAAACAAAACAAAAAGTAACCTCTGTCACCTCAGTCTCTGTCAAGCAAAGACCTAGTTCTCTTTTTTCCTCTCCTTCACAGCCAAACTTCTTGAATGAATTTCCTCTATCCTCTGTTTAAACACGTCCCATGTACTCTTCCACCCACTGAGATCTTGTTTCTGCTTCATGTTCAAGATAAACCATTGTCATGTAATCGTCAATGACATAAATTTTCATAACCAAGGCACAGGTTCCTATCCTTTCTTTATCCTTGAGATACACATGTCACTTGCTATTTACTGTCTCCTGGAAAAACACTTGGCTCTCCCAAAGGAATATAAAACATAACATGCTGAAGGTAAAATTAATCATGTTTTCCCCAAATCCACTTTATAGCTGTAATTCTGTAGGTATGATGGTACCACTATCTACTTTATGGATGGACATAATTTTAGGCATTTATATTTACATTTTTACCATTTCACAATATGTGGATAAATTGGTTTGGGGGATACAAGGATATTTTATAGAGCAGGATGCAAAAAACCAACATATATTAACTAACTGAGAAAAAATGCACACTTTTCCTCCAATCAAATTTCACTTAGCTTGCTGTATGACCAGAAATAAAGTTTGTAATTGGAACCTGAAATGAATGTGTGCTATTCCAAGCACTTGCAAATCATAGAAAGAAGATGGCTTTGGAAAGTTAAACAAGTAAAATCCACAACTATTCAATAACATTCAGTAAGTTATCTGTGTGAATAACCAAAAACATGGTTGAAATTCCTAACTGAAGACCTTAGAAACACCCAAAATTCTAACAAAGCTCGCTGAGGCACATCTCACTTTAGTAAACTCAACCTAATCAAATGTAAAATATATGGAGAGCTCATACTGAAAAGAGATTTAGCTAGAAAACAGAAAACAAAATGGCAATGAGTCAGAAATTGACATGTGTATGATGAAAGTCTTAAGGCAGGTATCTCAACTCTTTGGTGAAGATGTAGGTTTTTGACTTTTGGAACGTAGTGCCATTAAATGTTTCAATCACACAATTAATTCTCCTTTCATATTGCAGTACCCAGTCATAAGTTGACTTTCCATTGAGACCAGCCTGCCTGAAAAGAATGTAGCTGCGCCACTTGTACTTACTGGTTCCAAAATATAAGTAAATATACACATACATTGGCCCTGCAGTTATGCCCCAGTCTTTTGATTTAGATAACCCCAACCCAGTCAGCTATGCCTTCTTAATTTCCCATTTGTCTGTGACTCCTAGAGTATGAAGGTCTAATTAAAGTATTGCTACCTGCTCACCAGGAGAAAAGTTTCACTTGAGAAATTCTATTGTGTTTGTGTAATTGGTCACATTTTAACCAGTGTTTTGCTGCTGAAACTCTAGAGACAAATATATTCAATTAACTATTACTTAATTGACTTTTTCTTTGTCATTATTATAACAGTACCTTTAATGTGTAACATTAGTTTTAACCTTAAAGTGTTCTTACTGTATCACAGACTGGTAATTATAGTCACACACATAGCATTTGTTACTCATAAGGGAACTATTCCAGTTCTTTTCCAGCACCAACCATTGTGAATTACCAAGATGATCTCACTCTATTCCACCACTCAGCATGAATTACAGGGTGGGAATGAAGCCTAAACATACCTTTTCAGAATACATCCTTTAGTCTGATTCTAATCTCTTGACTTTTCTGAATATTTCATCTTGTATTTCTCACCTCTGATTTTCCAAAGTAAGAAACTTGAAGTTAAAAGTTGTCTTTTTAAGCATATTAACTTTAAACAAACATTACTCTCAACACCATTCATTTTCTTTTTATATACTCAACTGTCAACATACCTATTAACTTGCATTATTACTTTTTTCTTTTCCTGTTTTTCCTCTCTAGTTTTAATTTAACATTTTTTCTAAATATTCTTCCTTATGCCTTTTCTCCCAAGTGATCTCTTACATTCAAATGAAAAATGTTATCCAGGTTCCTGAAGATGAAATTTCTGTACTACTCTTTGATATACAAAAATAGTTTTATTTTCTATAAATTAAGGAATTAAACTGAAGACAAGCACTCTCTGGGTATTTTTTAATTTCTAGGGCCTTGCACATTATTTAAAACAAAGTGGGACCAAATGGTAAATTTTTTGAAATCATAAGTAAAAACCTTCATTTTGTCACAAGAATAAAAAACAATAGACAAAGCTCTCTATATTACATTCTAGGCATATTTGAAATGTGTAATTATGTGACTTGAAACATGTTTAAAAAAAGACAATCAATCATGTAAGAATGAGCCTCACTACTAAGTATATTTGTATGTTTTTTCCAACTCTACATTTAACAACTAAAAGTGGGTGGCCCTGGCTGGTGTGGTTCAACTAACTGGAGTGTCTTCCCATACACGGAAAGGGTGCAGATTCAATTCCCAGTTATGGCAAATACCTAGGTTTTGGATTTGATCCCTGGTTGGGGAGCTTAGCAGAGGCAACCAGTCTGTGTTTCTCTCTGACATCAATGTTTCTCCCTCTCTCTCCCTCTTTCTGTCTTTCTAAAATGCAATAAAGAAAAAAAAAATGTCCTTGGGAGAGAATTAAAACAAATGAGTGCATGTGGCAGTGTCTTATGAAGAGCTTTATAAACTCCCTTGAAAGACTGAAAAGTTTGCCATTGTCTGATTTTCTCACTGTGTTTGTCACCCACCCTCATGTACTCTAGTAATTCCACATCTCTTATTTTTTCCATCATATTTTTAAAAGGCCAGAATTTGAATCATTAACTAGTCTAAAAGACACTATTATTTCCACAGAATATAGAACATTTTTGTGCTTTTATAAGAGATTTTCATAGAGAAAAATTTTTCTCATCTGCCTTTTCCCTCCTACCATGTCCTGTCACAAACCAAAATTGTAGTAGCTACTGGTAGCATTTTTAAAAATTTTTTGGTCTGTGCCAAGCACTGATCTAAGAGCTTTGTTTTATATGAGGGATGACCCTGAAAAACCTGGAATTTATTTATAAAAACATTGTGTATTTATTCTTACATGTTTAAACGTCAGTCACCTTCAAAGTACTTTCCATTTGATACAATACACCTATCGAGACATTTTTTCCACTGCTCAAAAAAACTGCCATTTTTTGTTTCACCTCTTCCGCACTGGCAAAGCATTTCCCTTTGAGAGCTTTTTTCATCAAGGGAAACAAAGAAACGTTCTCAGGGTGAGATATAGGGAGGGTACAGCACGGGGATCATGCAGGGTTTGGTCAAAAACTGCTGATCGCTTAGCGCAGTGTGGGCAGGTGCACTCCTAAATCACCCATCATGAAATGGGCAGACGCATTGAAAGAGTCTTTAAAAAAATTCATTGATGCCACATGTAGTCTCTCACAACAGCGCCAGCTGGTGCATTGATAGAGATGGGCTCCTAGAACACTCACCTAGTGGGGGAGCCTGTACTACAAGAGGCCCACCCTCCAGAAGATAATTCAGGTTTTTAGGGGGTCCCCCTTCATATGTAATTGTATATATTTAATTTTAAAACAACCACAGTCTTATTCTTATTTATTTTCCAAAAAAAAAAAAAAAGGACAGGTCAGAAAGTTTCTTCGTTAAACAGCATATAAACCCATTTTGTTTAGTACTGCTGCCCTTTGTATACTGAGGCTCTATGCCACCTCGGCATACATATACGGCAGGTAGAGCTTCTAACATCACTGTTAAAATACCTCTTTAATGTGGCCTGGCTGGTGTGGCTCAGTGGATTGAGCGCGGGCTGGGAGCCAGAGGGTCCCGGTTCGATTCTCAGTCGGGCCACATGCCTGGGTTGTGGGCCGGGTCCCCGGTGAGGGCCATGTGAGAGGCAACCATGCATTGTTCTTTCTCCCTCCCTTCTCCTCTCTCTGAAAATAAATAAATAAAATCTTTAAAAAAAAAAGGTTAAAAAAAATACCTCTTTAATGTGGTTGCTCTAAACTGCTCCAGTCTTTTTCTCTAACCTCTATTTGCTATCTTCGCAAGCCCTTTGTGGCCCCACTATGAAACATGTAAATACAATGTAAAGTATTGTTAACACCTACTGACTTGTCTATACATTAACCATGAAACGGCGGTGCATCGACATGGCATCTTCATTCTATTGAAATTTTATATACAGAGTCTGGCACAAATAATGCCCCTTTTTATTACAAAACCTTTTATTACAAAATCATAAGCATGTAATTCTGTAACATAACAACATCACATTCAAGCACACCACATGACATTTTAGGTGAAATGTTCAAATTGCTGTTTATCTCATGTGAGACACTCACGTACCCTACCAACCACACCCGAGCAGGTTACTTCTTGGTTACTTTTCTGGACCCTGTGTGTGTGTGTAGGTAATGCCTCATCACTGAGTGGTCAAACACTTGTTAAACAGAGATGAGAAAGAGTGAAATTATAATTGGAATGCTCCTTCTTTTGGGAATAATTTTATACTATTTGCAGAACACCTGTATTAATGCCTTCCTTTCATTAATTTCAAAATAGCGTCATGACTAAATTTTTTCTTCGCAGCTTCTAGAAATATGGGTAATTTGTAATGTTGCACATAATCTATATTCAGAACTTAACAAGTAAATATTATGTTTTCTGCTACATTAAAAAACTAAAGAATAGGCAGAATTAATAGAATCATCGCAAAACCTTGAATTTTTTCTGTAAATTTTGACTACATCTTCCATTGTTCTCTCTCATTTTACTTTATTTTGGTTCATTTTAATTTGATATAATTAGTATGTGTAACAACAGATTATTATCAGTTTTACGACTGCAATTTAATAAACTTTAGAAGAATTTTTCTGGTCTCATGGCTAAGCAATTCTCTCTCCAGGATGCCTTTTGTCTGATTCATTCTTTAGTTTTTACAACAGAATAATTTAAATTTGGAAGTTAATTGCAGGACTGAGAGAAAAATTGTTGTTGACCTTTTTGAAAAGCAATGGTCTTTAATTATAGGAACATAAAAAAAAACTATGAGGAGAGATAAGAATATCTATTGAGAAAGTGTTAATTTTGTTCATTTAAGATTGAGGCAATCTGGTTAGTTTGCATAAAGGGAGGTTTTTATAATGAGGTTGGTGCTTAATACTTTCTGGGAGAGTGGATATATTCAAGTGTGGTCTTGCCTCTGCAATCTGGAAGACAGCTTCACCTCACTGCTTTTTTAAAACCCACTGTGTTTGGTAGATTTATATCAACCAAAGCTCTCTGTTTGGGATAGATCTTCAAGGACATTAGTTTGAGATTTATCTACAAAGACCCTTTCCCTCCTTTCATTGAGCTGCTAAGGGGATTAAATGATAAAAAGAAGCTTTTTTTTTTCTTCCACTTAGATATTTAAAAGATATATCTATAGCTCTGAGTCAGTAAAAGGAATATGTTTGAACCAGTAGCTGTGCAAACTTTTTTTTGCAATAGATAGCAGTAGGAAAAAGCGAAAGCTTTCTGCTTGTAAAAACATTTACTGTCTCCTAGCAATCTGCAGTGATGCTATGCAAGTCTGACAATAGATAAACGCTTTCCCATGTCATAAAACTGTACAGCAATATAGGAAAGTTACTTAACTGTTTGCCTCAAGAGTTGATGTTCTGATTGTAGCATTTCAGAAAGCCTTGACTGTACACTAACTTTATATATAAAATCACCAGTTACTGACAGCAATAGCCATTTTGTCAAACCTCTATATTTTTTCAGATGAGAAAACTGAGATGTTGAGAGATTAAATGACCTTCCAAAGTCACTTGATTATTTTGGGCATTAAGTTAGGGACTAGTATACCCACCATCCTTACTGAAAACCCACTGCTTTTTCCAGTATGGCAAGGCATCTCACCTAAAATACTTAGAGCTGAGGTTGAACTGACTGGTGGGCTAGAGAAAAAACCTGTAGAATATCTGAAAAATAACTTCTATTTTTGAGGCATATATGGTAGGTGACAACAATGTATAGCCAGTAAGTAATGTGGACAAAAAGGGATGCTGTCGTAAATCATAAATCCCTAACCGGGCAGGTCATAGTGGATAGTTATACCTCAGACCTGTAAATTCTTCAGTGAAAGGTTTTTAAGCCAGCCTTATTTATTTTTCTTGTGCATATAGGTTAACACTTCTCTGAAATATCCCCCTCAAGAGAGCACAGAATCTTATCTATCCTGGATTCTGATCCCCACCTGGCTTTCTTCCACCTTCATGCAGTCTTCCTTAAGCTACCTTCTTAATTCCAAATATACAAAAGAAACTGCAAAATATTATCTCCAGAGTATTTGGGATCTTGCTCCCCAGCAAGACTATCATAATTTTTTTTCCGTATTTTTTAAATTTTTAAAAATAATTTCTTTATTGTATTTTTTAAATTACCGTGTCATGGTAATTTAAAAATAACATGGTAAATTACACAGTTTTAGTTCAAGTAAACTCATAAAAATTCTCTACAGGTTTGGACATTTCTTACATTGACAATACTGATGTGCACTATCATAATAAAATTACCTGCTTCTCAAGTGCAGTTTGGGCGTGGTCCAAGTGCAGATGCCGCAGCTGGTGGGTGTATGCAACTACATAGTTTGTGAATATAAAAATCAGATCAGAACAAGTTGAAAACTTATGCATTCAGGATCCAAGAATCTGGAAGGAGCCATGTGGTAGCTGCATTTAAAAATGCATTTTAACTTGCATTTAGAAAATGGGAAGTATATATTGAACTCCAGCTTATGTAATGAAAACATGTGAGCCCTGAGTTGCCAGACCTTTCTATTAAAAACATTTGATATCTGAATTTTTAGAAACAGTGTATGTATGTATTTACTAAATAAAACCAACCTACAGTAGACTTCCCAGGTGTAGCAAAGAAAAATACAGGACTTCCAGTTAAATTTGAATTTATCAGTTTATTTGTATTTTATCTAAGAAACTGAGCTATAAGTCACCCACCACTTTGCTGACTCTAGTTTAAAGGAATAGCAGGTGCGTTGACTCTTGTGGTGTGTACCTACCTCTGAGGTTTGTCAGTGAATGACCTTCACTTGTGGTATCACATATTATTCTGAAGTCTTTTGTTCAGAGATGATGGTCTCCTTTGACACTAGAAAAGACTATTTGAATATATTTTTTGAAATAGCAAATTTCAATTTCACATTAAATATGTAAGAACAAGGTATCTGAAACTGTCCTAAAGAATACAGCAAACATGCATAGAAAGAAAATTCTATTGTTAGCTTCTAGGAAAGATTGATGTTCTCAGGGAAAGACTGATGTTTTCAATATGAGAAATACATTTAGGTTTTCTGGGAAAAATAAATTCCAGTGTATTATTACAGGCAAACACAACAATAACAGAAGCAGAATACTTGGTCTCCTTGAAGCTTTGCCCGTCTGTTCATAAAATCACATAGCTGAGAACAAGCTACAACGCATCCACCAAAGTTATAATTAACATTAACTTTAGAGTCGTGGTTCCACGTAATGTTAAATTCCATTTGATCTTAATTGAAAGGAGGCAAGGAGTTACAGGAAACAGACCCTTGCATTGAAAAGGCCATGGGTAGTATGTTTAGAATTTCCCGAGAAACAGAAGGAGATCTTGAGAGCGCAGACACTTGGAAGCGGACAAGTTAAGCCTTTAACACCTCACAGCCA
Organism: Micronycteris hirsuta; assembly: GCA_004026765.1. Classification (NCBI taxonomy): domain Eukaryota; kingdom Metazoa; phylum Chordata; class Mammalia; order Chiroptera; family Phyllostomidae; genus Micronycteris; species Micronycteris hirsuta. The sequence goes on from PVJI01001473.1 coordinate 86,879, forward strand.
CAAAGCTCTTTTGTCATGCTTTGAAGGCCTTGGCTCTGGGATTTATTTTCTCCTTGTGTAAGACAGGTCCAGAAACTTAATTTTGCTTTTGAAGCGAGTAATTCTCCACAACACTTTGTCAATTTGTTTTCTGTTACCTTCTTTCTAATGCTTAGTTACCTCTCACACGGTACCCATCTTGGACCTTTTCTGAACTGTTAAGCTTTTTCAGAAAAAGTATTAAAATAGAAATAGGCTGAATAAAGCAATTTTAAAAAGTCAGTCAATTCATTAGATGTTTATTTAAGATTCCCAAGCACTAGTCATCATTGTAGACCTGGGCTTCTGCTCTCAAGGAACATACAATTTGAAGGAGAGACAGAGACACAGCAGGGGCCAGGGTACAACGGGTATATAGCTGGAAACACAGGAAGAACCTCTTCATTCTCTCAGAGGAGAGCGTTGAAATGTATGGAAGTTCATTTGTGATGGCGGGTTTCAATGCTCAACAGGAATTTGCTAGACTAATAAGGGAAGGAAAGTCTTTGTGACCTTTTGTTACATTCATGATGACTTCTGGTCAGTTGCTTTTTGGAATGTCCCCTTGATTTTGATTAGTCTGATTCTTTTCTCATGATTAACTTTAGGTTAAACCTTTTTGGAACTATTGTGTACTTTCCAGGGTCACAGAAGTCAGTCTGTCCTATTACTGTTATTGGTGGTGTTAAGTTTGATCACATGCTCCAAGTGGTCAATACCAGACTTCTCACTGTAAAGATGCTTTTTCCCTCTCGTAATTAATAAGTAATGTGTGGGGTGATACTTTGGCATGATAGGTCTGTACTGCTCCTTAATGAACAACCTTTCACCCAATGTTTTTTGCATACCTTGGTGATCCTTAACTGGCTGTGCAGTGTTAGAAATATTAGGAAATTGCTCACAAAAATCTAGATTCCCAGGTTCTTGCTAAACATGGAAAGATGTGACAACGTTGCACCTGTATCCCTGAGTTTTAATAATTGCCAGGAACGGAGCTGTGACTGTGCCTAAAACTGAAGCCGTGGTTTTCAGTTTGCTACTGTGTCTACCATTCCCAGGTGTCTACCACTGCCCTAATCACTCCTTTACGGATTTATGGACTTTATTTCTCCTCTGTAACCATTTTGAGTTTTCTTCTTTTAAAACTTTCTAAAAGTCCTCGCCTAAGGAGATTTTTTAATTATTGATTTGAGAGAGCGAGAGAGAGGAACATTGATGTGAGAGAGCAACATCGATCAGTTGCCTCCTGACCATGCCTTAACTGGGGAACCTGCAACCTGGGTATGTGCCCTGACCAGAAACGGAACCTACAACCTTGTGGTTCTGGAATGATGCTCCAGTCAACTGAGCCACCTGGCCCGGGCCATTTTGGGTTTTCTATCCTTGCACCATGGTTTCTAGTTTAGTGAGCTGCATGGCTGGTGATGATGAGGGATATAGGAGCTCAGAGAAGAAGCTTAGGGGGACGGTATTGACAACTTTGGTTTCAGATGTGTCATGTATTGGTAACTGTTGTCAAAAATCAGAAGAGCCCACTGAACTGGAGTAAGATTTGGAATTCTAAGGTACTGGTTGAACATATGGATGCAATGATTTTTTCAACGTATCACATAGTATATTATTATAATAATATTATCATATAATATGATCATTTACTTACATTCTGTCTCCCTTACTGTTCTATCACTCATCTTTTATTCCCTGCACCTGGAACATATTAAACACTCAATAAACTTTACTGAATAAATGAGTAGTTCATATAAACAAAAACACTTATTTGTCAAGGGACATTTTAGGAAGAAAGTGTTCATGAGTCAGATAACATGAACCTCAAAAGACAGAGACGTGAGGCTGACGTGATCTGCCGCCTTTGTGGGAACTGTGATGTGGTGGAATGAACTGCCTCCGCTCCTGGCAGGAGAGGGTCACCGGGGTGAAATATTTCAGTGAAGGCATGATGGGGGGCTGGAGGGACTATGAATAAAACATCGATGATATGGACTTTAGCAGTGAGGTTAGTGGTCAAGAAATAGTATCATGATGGCAACATGATTTGGTGACTCACAGTAACAGGGAAAAGCAGAATGAAGGGTTCCAGAAGCTTTAGTCTGGGGCCCATAGAGGCTGAGAATGCAGGCGGTGTCAGGGACATGATAAGGTAGAAGTTGGTAAGGTTTGTACCAGGTTCCAGAGACAGTGTTAGTGGAAAGTTAATTCTGTAAGAATTTCACTCAAGTATCTGGAGATGGAATTAACTTGCTCCCTGGGTTTATACATTCCAGTAGAAATAACAGCAGCCTGGAGTCATTTGAAAGCTGAATTTTCTGTTGTAATTTGAGACTACACTTAGGTTGTTAAAGTTGAGACCCTCTACAGCAGATTAGGGAGCGCAGACCCCAGAGAACAGAGGAACTGGTTGGAGGAGGGGATTTGGTCAGGTCAGACCAAAGTGGTTCTCAGATTTTCTGGTGCATCAGAATCACTGAAGGAGCTTTTCAGATACACAGATTTCTGAGCACAACTTCGGAGGATTCTGATTCACCAGGCCCTGGGTAGAGCCCAAGAATCACCCTGTTTTACAAGTTAACCACGTAACAAGGGCCACACTTAGGAAACACTGATTTAAATTTTAGATGTTCTCCTTTCGAAGGAGAATTACTATTTCAAAAGAGGTCTCTGGCTTAAACAATCAGGAGTGGCAAAGTTATTCTCTGACTAACACAGGTTCTCTCATGGTTTGTTCTTGAAAGCAGCAGCTAACTAGAAATGAAGTAGAATTTTGTATACTTACCTATGTAACTATATATCTATCAGAATATTGTATTATTCCCCAAAGAGCCTTAAAATGTATCTTTTAAGGCAAAATAATGCTATGAGATTAGCAATTAAGCAGAACATTCCATTGTTATTGAAGGAAAAGGTTCTTTTCAGCCTGTGTGTGTGTGCATGTCACTTGTCCTTTTCTCGTTATTTTGCTGTTTTTGAGCAGCTAATTAATTTGCTTGATTTTAAAAACTATCATGTGGAAGTTACATAAAGTCACTCAACAAAGTATAACCTGGGTCTGCTTTGGATTTAGCAAACTCTTATAGGACGTGAGATCAATAGATCGTTTCAGTTCATTTCAGCAGTCACTGCGTGCCTGTTTCAGGAGGGACCAGGCTGTCAGTTGTACTGGGCAATGGAAGTAAATAAGATACAGAACTTGCCCTTAGGAACTTCAAATTCCAGAAGAGGAGATTAAGAGTTAAATAATGCTGAACAGTAGAGTGCCAAAGGTTGCAGGAAGACATATGTGTACCAGGTGGATAGGTAGCCCAGTAACTAACCACATATAGGCATGGGAAGGGGCAGGACATAGAGAAGGTAAGAGCATCCTCTGGAGTCAGACTGCAGTAGACTCAGATTTAAATATCACCTCTTACTGGCTGCATGGTTGACCTCTCCAAGCCCCAGTATCTTGATCCATAAGCTAAGAATGATGCTCAGGCAGTTGTTATAATGATTAAATAAAACAGTATTTCTATAGTACTTAGCATGTTGGTGCTTGGTGTTCACTCAGGACTGAAACTTATATCAGAGACACTTTCTTCTTCACATTCTGTAGCAGAGCTACAGGTCATGGTGCATGTAGCTTCGTGCTTTTATGATCTTATTTTACTTTTGGAGCTTTATGTAACTTATAGTGTCTTCACACACACTAAAAAACCCTTTTATTTTGTCTTTTGAATGGCCATTCACATATCATACTGTGTTGAGGCTTTTCTTTTTCTTAAAAAGTATTTTAATGAGAAAATTTATAATTTATGTAAGAGACTTTACCTTTTTGGATATAAAAAGCATTGTCTACCCATCAGAAATAGAGACTCTTGAGATTTTGCTTGTTCTAGAATAGGGACATTAACTACTAGTATTTATTTAAAATACCTAGCAAATTTTTTAAACTCATTTTAAATAGACAAAAGAGACAAAACACAAATAGTTTACTTTGATACCTTGGCTGTCTACATCTTTCAAATACAGGCACTGCATTGCGAAAGTCCCTGGTTCTTTTTCTTATAAAAGCCACAAGAGTGTCTATTTTAGAATTATTACTCTCCATAATGATCTGAGTCATTATCATTTTTGCAGATTTTCACCTAAAGACTGGTCTGTGTAGCTTAAGATCGTATTGATTTCCATGTATATTCATAATAAATATAATATTTGTTTGTAAGTTACTTAATATAAAGAGGCCAGGCAAAACTGCAATGCTGACCAAGGGAAATTCACAAAAGCTCCTCAAATTAAGCCCTGTTTTTTCAAACGTTGTGACCTTACACTGTAGACACGAGATACTTGGTGAGCTTAAAATGACCCAGTCAATGTCTGCTTGCACAGTTGGCACTTCACAAGCTGTACTCTCTGATTTAGAGCTTTAGAGACAATGCAACATGTTAGAGTGTGAATTTCCCTCCTTCAGTGCCTGACGTTAGCCAAGATTAAGCAGTAAGTAGGGCAGGACCTCATGGCTGTGTGATCATGACTAATGAGTACCACGTTTATCAGAGGGAATTTGGAAAGGACAAAGTCAGTATAAGCACCATCAGAGAAAAGCTGAAGCCAAGAGGTGTTTTCATTATTTTCTACGTGTGCCATTAATCAGGTTAGAAATCCTGCTGAGTAAATAGTCTAATCTCATTGATGTATTGAGTATCTTGCATGTGCCTAACAGTGGGTGATATTGTTTGAGAATGTAATAGCCGTAATAACAACAAACACATCGGTGGATCTGTAAAGTTAACTGAAATCTTTCAAAACACATGGAGGTACATATGAATGAAAAATAAAATATAATAAATATATTATATTTATATAATTTATAAATATAAATATAAAAGATTTACATTATTTATATATTTATATAATTTGTAAATAATTTATATAAATATAATATGTAATTATATTACATATCATAAAACAAATCAGGACCTATCCTGACCATGACCATCTATCCATCATGACCTATAATATCTTCAGAAAATATTTGGTCATCAAGGATTTCTAGATTGAGTTAATAGCATTAAACTATAAGCAAACATGCACCAATCGACTTCTTCAACATGGGTTTTAAAGAGCAGTATCAAAATTAAGGAATCATTTTTATCATAATAAAGTAATGTCTCTTTATCAAATGGAAGTGAAAGCTGAGAAAATAATTCTAAGCTATAGCAGAGAAGGAATTTAAGTCAGACTTTAAGTCTGTTTTAAAAACATTTCACTTTTGGACTTGTTCGTTAAACACATATTTCAGGAACACTTAGTGTAGGCGCGGCACTCTGACAGCGCTGGGGGCGAGGTGTCGAACCAAATGAACGAGGACGGTGCCCCTGGAGCTTGCCCTCCAGTGGGGAGAAGAATGAGAGGGGAGTGACGTAGGGACCAGCACGAACATTTCAGGTACTTGACACACTACGGGCACCTGAAGTAACATCGAGAATCTTCTTCCTCGGTTTATTGCTTTTTCCATGGACTGATTTCAATGTTAATTTGTTGGCTATGAAAAACTGCTCCTAAAACCATAGATAGGAGAAAAAAAGAGATAATGTAAAAATTAAAATGTCATTAATCTGGCTTTAAGAGCAAAGGAAATGGATACTTGGCTGAAGATTAAGTAAGAAAACAGTGGAGAAATCTTCAACAGTTACAGATTTAGCCAGCAGTTATGCCTGCACTACGACTGTAAACAATTTGTACTTTTAAGTTCTCCAAATTCTGTCATATTCATTAATCATATTTTACAATTAAAACATTGCCAAATGCATGCCCTTGAACGTTTCTCTAAGCCTTTCTCCTTTTCTGCTCTCTTCTTATAATTATTTAAATTTCATTTTTGTTCTTTTCTGAGATTTCTATTTTATATTTCTTTCCCAAATTAGTCTAGTTTGGAACATTGTTCTAGTTAGTAAAAACATTTTTTAAAATCAGGTCATTGAATCTTTTTCTTGACCAAGGGAGTGTTCTTGTCAAACATTTTCATACACATTCTTTAGGGAGACTTAGTTGTCAGGTTCTTTTCTTTCTTTTTTTAAATTTTATTTATTTTAGAGAGATGGGAAGAGAGGGAGAACGAGTGGGAAAGAAACATCGATTGGTTGCCTCTTGCACATGCCCAAACAGGGGACGAGGCCCGCACCCAGGCATGTGCCTGACAGGGAATCGAACCGGCAGTCTTTGACTTTGAGGGTCAGTACTCGACCCACTGAGCCATGCTGGTCAGAGCTCAGTAAAAATGTGTTCATACACATTTTTAAAAATTATATTCTTAGAACTATATGTTAGACTTAAATTCTAGCAAATAGTTAATATACCACAAAGGATTAGAAATTCAGTAGCTTGTGCTTTATAGCTATTTCTAACTGAGTGATTTATTTTACTAACATCATAACAAATTAACTCATTTGAGATACATAGAAAGATTGTTTCAAAAACAAGTTCAGCCCTGGCTGGTGTAGCTCAGTGGACTGAGCGTGGGCTGGGAACCAGACGATTCCGGTTCGATTCCCAGTCAGGGCACATGCCTAGGGTGCGGGCCAGGTCCCTGTGAGGGCCATGTGAGAGGCAACCATACATTGCTGTTTCCCTCCCATTCTGTCTCTCTCCCTTCCCCTCTCTCTAAAAATAAATAAAAATAAAAATCTTTTAAAAAAAAAAACAAGTTCAATAAGCCTTAGGAACACAAGAGTTCTTTGTTTTGTCAATTATTAACTATAAGTCTTATCATTTGTCTCTATTTCTTTTATATTCTGTACTTTTTGTTTTTATTTCTATTATCCCACAAGAAAGTAAACTTCTGGAGTGTTGGCGATTCCCCTCTTATTCAATGCTATATCTCCAGAACATAGAGCAAAGTCTGCTATTGTAAACCTTCAACAAATATTTGCTTATAATTAGATTAACTTTGCCAATCAGTTTACTCACACACATACTGACAATTTCTTTTGGAACTGAAATAAAAGTGTAAGAATGGCAAAATGAAATACACTCAGTACCTTTCAAGTTTACATTTATAGGAGCATTGATTCTACCACAGAAATCAACTACAACGAACATGCTCTGGCTTGGTGAAAAAAACCGCCCAGATTCTTCTCACTCCTCCCTTCTGGCCCTGTTCTTTCAGTTACCTTTGGCCCAAACGTCCAAGCTCCAAATCCTCCTACACTTTGTTACAATAAGTCTGCAACTTCACAGCCAGAAAAGTTGAAAATGCCCTTAAATACTCAACAATGGCAAAATGATCCCCTTAGAACTTTGCAGATCTCCATTTTTTCATCTAACTCATTGAATAATGACCTTGTCTCAGGTTCAAAAAGTTCATGGGTATCCTCTACATATATTATAATTTTGGGGATAAAGAATGTGCTGAGATAGAAAATATATTCCTTGTAGCTTTGAGAGAAATTAGATAATTATATGCAATCTTTCTAGCAAATAAAGAAAATGTACTGTCACCATGAAAATGGAGCATTATTATTTAGTTTGAAAGAAGAAAATTAGGGAGATAAATTTAAAATATATAGTATAGAAGAATTTATTATTAGATAAACTATCAATGTAGACTTCAATAAATGTATTAACTTAATTTTCATTGTGTATGATAAGAACCATAATGTGATACAGAAAATGACCATTTCTTAAAGTTCTCAACTACTTAAAGGAAAATCTTAATGTTAGGTTCTCCTGAAGTAGTGGGTACATCATCAAACACTCTACATCTTGATGAATCCCTTTGTAAGAAATCTCATTTACAGAATACAAAGCTATTCTAAAATATCGGCACTCTATAAATAGTCATACTATGAACAAACAAAAGAGGAAATAAAAATGTATCTGGTGCATAAGGAACGATGCTTGAATTCAGTTACAATAAGGTAAATGAAAAAAAAATTACACTGAGATACATTTATTTTTTCCTTATGAGATTTACAGACATCAACAAACTAGAGGACACAGTTGGCCAGGACAGTCAATGTATAAATCACCGAGATATTTCAAAATTACAAAAACACATATTTTTTGGCCTAAAAATTCAACTTCTAGTTGTTTATCCTACAGATATACTTGTACATCAGTGAAATGATAACACATACAAGGTTATCAATTGTAGCATTTTATATGATACAACAAAATAGCAAAAGATTGGAAATAATCTAAATGTTCCAAACAGAATTGATTAAATACATTATGATATTTTCCTGTAATAAAATGCTCTATAGCCATAAAAAAATTAAAAAGATCTATATAAACTGATTAAAATTTTTTTCTAAGATATATGTTAAGGGAAAAGGGAAGGGATGGAATAGTTTATATAGGGTGCCATTGTTTATTCAAAAAAATAAAGAAAATAATATATGAATGGGCTTGCATTACTGACCTAGGAAAGGACAGGCAAAAATGAGACGGCATTGATTGTCGGTGAGAGAAGGGAGTAGAAGAGTGTAGAGTACGGGCTGTACAGGGTATAAGTAAGAGAGAAAGACTTTTTATCTTCTTTGTCTATTGAATTTTAAATCACAGGAATATATTTGCTTTAAAAAATAAACATATAAATCATTAAAAATAAAAGAAATTTTATTAGCCACAAAGTAAAGACTCGTTGTATTCTTACAATTTAACACACAAATTGTTATTTAAAATACAGACCTTATAACTTGTGTAGTAAATGAGAACTACTAATATATTAATCTTGACTTTAACATTTCCTCAGACTCTTGAAAAGTGCTTCTCATCCTGTGTGCTTGACTTTGCAGCGTTTACCTGATTCACCTTTAGGACTTGATAATGCAAACTACTGAAATTTGTGTACATGTAAAAAAACACTCCTTCTTGTTCCAAATCTTTTCTAGAATTTGGCTTTTGCCAAGATTATACCCAGCTCAAGTGGAAAATTTCTGATTCATGATCAGCAGCCGCCCTTTCCATGAGCTAACAATGGCTATTAAGTATATCCAATTCCACCCAGGAAACTGTCAGCTAAGGACATCCCAAAGTCCCAGCTGTGCCTGGGTGTGTGCAGCAGAAGTCAGGCATTTTGCCTGCTCCTAATCACAACCCTACACTCAGATAGGAGACCGACTTTCTGTGCCTGCTCAGAGTTATCCCTCCATACAAAGACTGCACGCATACTTTGGAGAGAAGTGGGGGAGTTAATATTATGGGAGTGAGACTGAGAGTGGGGAATGAGAAAGCAGTAGAGAAAATGCTCTCTACATAATTCTCTCCAAAGCCTGGAAGGTCAGGCGGAATGAAGAATATGTTCTTCCACTTACACTGTATTTCTTCTCCATCAACTGTCTATTTAAACTCACTGTCCCATGAACAAGCTGAAGAGTCATGGTTTATCTAACGGAGACAGAAATCTGACGACAGGGGATTGCTCTAACTTGATGTCAAATTTGTTGACATTTGAGACAGATCTGGAGCTTTTATTTAAACAGAATTGTCACCATATTTTAATTTGACTGATAAAGTTATGATTGGTGTGGAAATGCTGTCTGTGTGGTTAAAACTTGAGGCTGTTTGCCAGGAAGTTTGTCTTTTAAACTTTGTTGATGATCTGGTTTGGAAGAAATAAAACAGGCTCCGAGAGAACCAAGAGTGAGGGTCACCAGCACCAGGTGAGGTGAGGAGAGCACTCAGGAACAGGGCAGTTCAAAAATATCAAAATCTGTTTTTTACAAGCAATGTGTTTTGAGGGGAAAAAAATGGCACTTGGTAACTTGAGTGACTCAGATACTGCTTTAGCTTTATACCTTATTATTATGATGATGGATCCACTTATATAACATGTCCTTAACTTTTGCTTGGCTATGTGACATTGCATTTTCCTTTTGTTAAACTAAAAGTGTTCTTCCTATGTTTACATTCTTCAGATTTTATAAAAGCTGTGGGGACAAACCACTTTACCTTACTGTTTTTTCTCTGGTGAAAAATCTACTTCAAGATACTGAGATTATTTGATTGCTAAATACACAGCTGGTGTATTCCCTTGGAAATGATTCATAGAACGTGGTGGAGGCGGAGGAAGTGGTGTTGGTGCTGCTTAAGAGAACATGCAAATACAGTGGTTCACGTCATGTCTTAGCAAATAGCCTTCTGGAGTTCAGATATCCAACTTCCAGTATGTGCTTTACTTGCTCTTCTTACTATCTCGGAAGAATATGAGGCATTTACTGATTCTCTTTCTGGGAATGAAATTGGGATTTCCAACCGGAAACTATAAAAGCTTACAAAGATAATTAGCTAGTTATGGTTGGCTCCTAGAAACTTCCTGAATGAATCTTGTTTGAAAGTAAATCCTGTATTAGAATTAAGACATTTCATTGACCTGAAGGGAAGTTTTGATATCTAGTTGGAAACATTTTACACATGGAGAAAACAAAGCTTAGAGAGGCTAAGTAATTTTGTCTTTGTAGAAGTTCAAAGAGTTAGATTAAATACTTGTTTGTACCTACATACACAATGGCTTGCATTTGAGGGAGGGGTAGATAAAATGGTGTAATTTAGACATGTCTTTCAAGACAGCAAATTTCTGATAATCCCCATAGATGATCTCTAAATTTCATCTCATTTTCTTTTAAAACTTCTGTGATTCTCAGTGGATCTGCTATCTCCAACAATTCATAGACCCAGGAACCTGCCTTTATCTTATGGCTTCTTTGTCTTCCAAAATCAAGCAACCTCCCACTCCTGATCCCATTTCCTTACCATGGTCCCTACACTGACATGGCAGATGTAGTTGGGCTGCCGATATAAACTTCAAAAGTTGGTTTGGAAAAGAAACCAGGTATTTCACCACATGACACAGACATGTCTTCCTCCTACCTTCATCAGGTTACATCAGATTTCTGAATCACAGGGAGGAATGAAAGCTGAGCATCTGAGGCAGTGTTAGTGTGAGGGAGAGGAAGCCCACTGAGAAACAGCTGGAGCTGCGGCGGCCACAAAAGTCAGGGGCTGGGGAACACCTGTGAAGGAGTGATGGCGGAGAGTTAAAAAATCTCGTGTATGACTTCCTTTGACCTAAAGAATCTATGGCTGATTGGAGAGTCTAATTATACCCTGACCTTTAAGCCTTCAATAATGAGAAACATTTAAAAAGTTCCCTTTTCTCAATACATCTTTATCAAGCACCCTGGGTGGGATGGCACTGCCTCGGAGGGGCCCTAACATTCCAGCAGGTGTCCTGAAATCCTGCTCGTCATTGATTTTGGGGATTTGTGCATAGATTTCTCCTCTTTGACTAATTTTTTTTTTTATTTTCAAATGTGGAAATGCATGTTATAATATAAACAGCTTAAGTCTTAAGTCAGCAAATCAGAAGGTTTGAATATGCATAGGAAAAATGACAAATGACATGGCAGTTGGCAGATTTGAAATATTATGATTATGTCTTCCCATAGCATTCATATTCTCTACCTCCCTCCTTGAACTTCCTGCACCCCATTTATATCACATATGTGCACATATATGCACATATTAAGCAGTAGTGAGAGATGGTCTTTTTCTCTACTGTGGAACTTTAAAAACTTGCAAATGTTTTTGCTCTCCCCAAAACTCACATAAAACAATCAGGCCTATCTTCCTTTTTCTCTCTTTTTCCCTTTTTCTCTTTCTTTCTTTCTTCCTTTCTTTCTCTTTCTCTTTTCTCTCTCCCTCTCCCTTCTTTTCCTTCCTTCCTCCCTCCCTCCCTCCCTCCCTCTCTCCCTCTCCTTCTTCCATCTTTTTTCCTTGAGACATCAGTGATAATCTGAGGGCTGTCAGTACAAGCCTCTTTTAAACAACATATAGAGATTGTTACATTTTGGTCAACTGATACTGAAACCCTAGCTTCAACCAGAGATTGAAATTTGAGGCAGGAGCAACTGTGTGATGGCCAACAGCCTATGAGATGATCTGATGTGGAATTTCTTCTAGAAGCTGTGTTTACACCAGATTGTAAGGAAATGACCAAAAGAGATTTTACTTTCTAAGTCTTTTCTAATCAGATTTGTTCCATCTTGGTGAATCGGAATATAAAACACAAAAAAATCTGACCAGGGAGCAGAGCGGTACTCAAACACAAAGAATGCCATTGGGAGCTAGAATGGGTTGGAACTGTAAATGCAGCTGAGTAGCTTTAGAAAGAGATACAGAGTTGAGTCACTAGGCCAGCATTCTGTAAAAGAGGTCCTGTGTCTTCAGTACTGATAGAAAGTTACCAGGAGGCCAAGGGTTTTGCAAAAGCAAATCTTTTCATATGTGCTTTGCTTTTTTTCTTCTTTATTCTTACAGCAAACAGTCATGACCTATGTTAAGTTGAGAGTATCTCTTTTCTCTTAATAACCTGAAAAGACCCAACATAACTGAAATATCTAACTGCTTAAAATGCTGAATGAAGATATATTCAACTTTCCCCTGAACTATATGGCAGGACACGGTCTTTTTAAACTTCACATGACAGGAACTAATGATAGCACTCATCCCTGACTCATCTTTTGAACATTACCAAAACTGCAATCCCAGATTACAACCTTATTTTACCACAAGATCAAGCACTGTGAATAAGAATTGCCAAGGCAAAGACAGAAAAAGCCACAGATGTGGTTCTGGTTTGTGATGACTTAGATTACCCTTAAGTATATTAACTATCGCACGATAATGGTCAGCAGAATTGAGAGGACGAACCGCAAAAGTTCAACTCTCCTCAGGGCAAGACAGAAGCAATGGAAAAAAATAGAAAACATATATGTCCATTATCATTTTGATAATAGATTTTGTGTTTCATTTATTTTCTAAAGAGCATAATAGATCTTCCCAACCCTGTCAGTATTCATAATATTCTTCTACACTTTTCTATTACATAACTAATAACATTTTATTACTTGTATAATGATTTTATTATTTATATAAATGATGTGAGGAAGCAAATTATGTCTTTGTTGTTTCCTGCTATAATCCAGTATCTAGCATAAAATTTGTGAGGCTCACAGAAAATTAAATTATGAGTCCTCTTGTTCAAAAATTAAGAATTTCAACACAACAAGAGCAGAGCGTTAAAACGAGAGCAGAACCCTGGGGACTGTGGGGCCCTGGGAACATCTATGGGTGCCCATGCCTGAGGCTGTCCCTGCTAGGATGTGATAGGTGTTCAGTAAGTGTGTGTTGATGGCATGGCTTTGAGTAACTATTCTGAATGAATAGATATTTTATTCTAAAGGCTAAAAACAAAGCACTTATAGATGAGACTGGGTCTGTGGTGAACTACTCCTCTAAAAATTAATCTCAAATTTTCTTATTATTAATCCTGCTTTCCCCCCAATGGTTCAGTATAGTGAAATCTGGTCAGCTTTAAGAAAATAGATTAAATTTTGTGCTTTTATTTCATTCTTGTTCATGTTCAACCTCAATAATTTTGGCCATTCTTTATTTTTCACCCACTATATTTGAATTGCTTTGGATATATCAAGTTTACACCCTGAAAGACTCTAATTAATATATCAAGAAGTATAAGTTGATATGTTTTTTAAAAGATTATTATACATACACTGCCTTCGTATACTAAAATAACAGGGTAGAAGAAAGTGCAGGTCCGTGCAAAACTCATATGCCTTATATCTGGGAAGTCTCAAACCACTGATAAAGACCAGAGTACTTTAGAAAGAATAATCACTTGAAGCTGATATTTACTCAGAATATCACACATCAGTGACAAATAAGTTTCTCTATTCAGTCCCCAACAAAGTATTTTTTCTTCAATTGAAGGAACAGACTTGATTTTCTCCAGAAGTGACCTGATTCTGGAACTGTCAGAGGAAACTTCTTTTGAAATAAATATATCTCTCTGTAGTGATCTGGTAAATCAGTTCATGCAGATAATGGGTTTTTAAAAATAAGGCTTATTTTTGTTTCCTTACAGTTAAAAAAGAAGTAATCTAATAGTTAATCATGATGGTTTGCCTAAAATAAATCCTATAGGATTTTTTTTTCAAAATCAATTTTCTTATTGCATATTGTCCCGTGAGACTTTGGATCCATTCCAAGCTGATCCTTGCTAACCCTTTTCATCCTTAAATTGACTGATTCCTACTTTCTCTCCCTCTGTATTTCTTCAAAGTGTATTAGGGAGGTAGAAACTATAAGAATTATTTTTGCCCTCAATAGTAACAATGGAAAGAGAACAGGCTTTGAAAGGGGCAGACTTGTGTTTGAATCTTAGTTTTGCTTGTTTCTCCCTGTGTTGTTTTGGAAATGTTATTTAACCTCTCTGAATCTCAGTTTTACCTTTGGTAAAATGGAGATAATGCCTCCTTAACAGTATTTGTTATAAAAATTCATGATGATATGAGGACATTGAATGACACATAAGTCTTCAAAATATGGTCAAATCTGATGATAAACATTAATTTTTATCGTTATAGCTAATTATTCTTTTATAAATTTTTGATCTCATAATCATAGGGGTACATGCTTACCATAGAAGGCTGTCAATATACCTAGAAGTCTAAAAAAGTAAGAAAACAAATTATGTACCATACTTAGAGGATGAAATTTTGACAGAGTTATATCCTGTCATTTTTTGGGTATGAATTTTTTTCTTTATCCAGTTGAGGTCATATATAATGTTGCCAGAAAGGGACCAGGCCTAGTGATTTCACATCCAGAGTCCAGGTGGTTTTGAGAATATCTTTATTAAAGCTGGGGATACTGAAACAAGGAGGGGCTTCAGGTAGAAGAAGCAATAGGAGACAGACTAGGTGGGGCTGCTTTGGCTCACTGGGAAGTGAGAGAAAGGGGGCCCCTTGGAGACAGGTTCAGGTGGTTAGCCTGGGATGAGCTACCACTGCCCATGGCTACCCTTGTTGCAAATCTTCCCCAGAAGGCAGAGTGAACAATGGGACTTTTGTTTAGAGGGTTTTTAAAGCTGGAAGTTTAGGGGAGGTTTTAGGAGAGAATCTCAATAGAATACTCATCAGCTTTTCTAGACATGCCCTTTCAGGATCATGGTCTCCTCTGATTGGCCAGTGCCAGAGCAGGACTGATGAGTCATGGCAGCTGGTTCTGACATTGCCCACCTGGTTTTGCTGTACTTCTGGGCCTGGAGCTGAAATTCAGCTAAGGTCTAGATGTTATCTATAGGGACAAAAAGGTCCGGTGTGGGTCTGACCTTTAAGTCAGGGGAGGAAAGGACACCATGGGGAAGAGGTCTAGCACGTGTTTTGCCCGTTGCTAGACACCCAGGGTTTTCCATCCTGGTGACCTTCTGTATCTGGCTGTAAATTGCTCCACCAGTTTGTTCAACTGTCTGTCTCAGTTTTCGTATTCCGTTTACCAAGGAATTTTCCTAGCTTCTTACTATCTTGCCTCAATTAATATGTCTTTTGTCTGTTATATTTTGTTTAACATTATATCATAAAGATGTTCCTATATCATTAAAATTTTTAAATAAATTCCAATTCAATTGTCACTGAGTAACACATTGTATAAATATTCTCTCTCTCTTTTTTTAATTGAACTATCAAACCACATTCATTTCAGTGATAAAAGGGCTGGACTCACCTAAATAATTATCTTTTAAATATTGTGGCAGTTTGCAAGAATGGGCAGCTTTTGATCTTGCACTCCCAGTATAGCCTTTCCAATTCTAGGGCAGCTATTCTTCATGACTTGACCTTGGAGCAGCCACTTGGAACTAGTGAACAATAAAGTTGGCCTAGCTTCCTGTGCCCACTTCCACACTACAAAAAGAACAACTATGTTAGAAAGAAAATGAATGTTATTGAAATGGCACATTGTCATTATGACACTGATAGAAATAAAAAGGTAAAGAAGACTTATAAAGAGATACTCTCAAGCATTCAGTCTTTTGGTATCTTGAGGCACAAGACTTTTAGAATCAGGAGAACAAATGATGAGGAGAGAATGGAAGGTGGCTGGAATAATGCAGTGGTCCAGCTGTAGGATAGAAGGTGAAGAGCAACTTCTCATTATTTGAAGTCCAGAGAGGAGGCATTGGGTCACAGAAACAGATAAGACGCTGGGCTGGATCAGAACTACTGTCAAGAGTTTGCAAACTGAGAGTTAAGTATATTGAAAAATGATATTGTCACATATGTTGCTTCATACCATGAGATAACTCCTCATGGTTTAATCTGTGGCAGTTAATAACACAAGAATGAGAAATTTGTTTGCTAACATTACCTGCCCAAGTTAACTATGCTTTAACATAAACTTGTATTGGTAGCAAAATAATGGAAATCATAAAAGGAAGTAATTTTAAGATATATACTAGTATTTAAAAATTAATTCTAAAAATGAAGACCAACTGGTTTATAAACAATATTAAATATTCTTATCTTCTCTTATAAAGTAGACTTTATACAAGTACGTGATAAAAACAGGGGTGAACTGAAGTAGCAATTTCTTAGAGAAAATTGACCTTAAAGCTAGTATGAAAGGGTATAGGGCGTATGATAAAGTTGACTTTACATATGAAAGTGATTTTTAAAAATATATGTTAATTTAATTTCAGAGGACTTGAAGAATTATGCCTTCCAGGAGGGTTAACATATCTTATTAGCCTACTCTAGGAAGAGGTAAACTTTTTGTTACAGAGATCTGGAAAGCTCTGAGTCACATTAATGATCAGGGCTTAGGAGTTGACATTGGTGACCATTTGGAAGATCTTTATGGAGAATGACTTGATGAATTTCTGCCATCCACTAACTTTATGCCTTGCTGCACAGTCTCTTCTCTGTCCTTTCTGGTCACAGGCTGCTGGGCGTAGGGCTCGAGGCACTTCTTTTCTTCCTTCCTCATCGTGGGCCTTTGTGAAAGCTGGCACCCTTTCTGATAGTTCATTATTGGTGTAAAAAATGTTACTGATTTCTGGATGTTTATTTTTATTCCTGCAACATTACTGAATTCATGTATCAGTTTTAGTAGTTTTTTGATGGAATAATTAGGATTCTTTATATACAATATCGCTTCATCTGCATGTAATGAGAGTTTGACTTCTTTATTTCCACTTTGGATGCCTTTCATTTCTTCTTCTTGTCTGATTGCTGTGGCTAGGACTTCCAGTACTATGCTGAATAAGAGAGGTGAAAGCAGACATTTCTGTCTTGTTCCTTATCTTAAGGTAAATGTATGTAGTTTTCATCCATTGAGTATGATGTTGGCTGTGGGTTTATAATATATGGCCTTTATTATATTGAGGTATGTTCCCTTTATACTCACTTTGCTGAGAGTTTTTATCATAAACTGTTCTGGATTTTATCAAATGCTTTTATTGCATCTATTGGTATGATCATGTGGTTTTTAACCTTCATTTATCTAGAGATTTTTCTTGTTCTTTCATTTAGAGCATGCTTCTTTGTCTCCCCATTTTGGCTACCTCTTTGTGTTTGTTTCTATGCATTAGACAGATTTGCTATGACTCCCAATCTTGTTGATGTGGTATTTTGTAGTGGGAGTTCCAGTGGTGCAGTCTCCTTGATCACATGATCTAGGTCTTCCAGGAATGTCCTTGTGTGGGTTATGTGAGCCTTTCTTTTGAAGTTGAGTCTTTATTGCTATTGGCCTGTTCATGTCTGGAAGCGACCTTCATGTTGGCTGACTATGAGGCTCAGTCTTGACCATAGTGTGTGATCTGCTGTGCAAATACTGACCACAGAAAGCAGAATTTTCCTCTGCAGGCTTTGGTGCCTGCTGGGATCTTCCTTTTGATATGGCACTTTTGAAAGTTACTGGATCCTGCTCTGATGTTGTCTGAAGCTGGACATTGGGTTTGTTGGTTCTGTGTCTCTAGGGAGGGACTCTGGAGCAGCTAATATCAGACACTGTCTGTGACTGGTCCTGGGTAACTTGTTTGGAGCTTTCTCCATGTGGTTTCTTCTGAAAATCTTTGGTTATAAGACTTCTCTTCAACTAACGTTCAGTTGGTTAGTCAGGACAATTGTTCTATAATTTGATTGTAATTCTAGTTTGGTCCTGGGAGGACATGAATGTAGCTTCCATCTGCTCTGCTGCCATCTTGAAGTGATACTGAGCTCTGGTGGAGGGAAGGTGGAGTGGACTAGAGAAATGTGAGGGGATGTTGGGATTTGTAGCTCTGGAGAGAGAACTGAAGAGACAGCTCCCTGTGCTGAGCCCCTCTCCCCCACCACAGGTGCCATCTTGTTTAACATGAAACAATTTAGACACAACATGTTGAACAGGATAACCTTCAGATGTATGAGTGTGTGTGTGTGTGTGTGGTGTATGTGTGTGATGAGTGAAGTGACATTTATTTATTTTTTTTTAAATATTTAATTTATTTATTTTTAGAGAACAGGGTAGGTAGAGAGAAAGAAAGGGAGATAACCACTAATGTGAGAGACACATCAATTGGTTGCCTCCCACATACCCTGAATTGGGGGTCTAGCCCACAACCAAGGCTCCCCAACTGGGAATCAAATCAGCAAACCCCTAGCTCACAGGGGAGCACTCAATCCACGAAGCCATACCAGCCAGTGTGAGTGTTGTGACCTTCATTTTATTTTCATTATTCTTGCCAAAATTAAGTTGTACTAATAATGTCATTAACAAAATAAATGTTTCAGTGATTTATTAGTAATCTTAGTATAAAGCAGGATTTAAAATATGACAATAATGTCTAGACTGGAAAGGAACGAACAACTCAATGAAAATCTAATAGATAATTTAATGGCGTTATTGGTAATAAAGCTTTGCTTTAGGCACTGTGGTTGCATGAGCAAAAGGAGACTACTGCAGTGATGTGCTGGCTGGTGTGACTGGGGTGGTTGGAGCGTTGTCCTGTGCACTGAAAGGTTGCAGGTTTGGTGCCCACTCAGGGCACATGCCTAAGTTGCAGGTTCAGTCCCCTATGGAGAGTGTGAGAGACAACTGCTCAATGTTTCTTTCTCACACCGATGTTCCTCTCCGTCTCTCAATTCCTCCCCTCTTTTCTCCCTAAAACAATCAATAAGCATGTCTTCTACTGAGGATTTAAAAAAATAGACTATTGCAATGAATAAAGACAACCAACTTGTGTAACTCAATTTACTAATTTTTTTTTTTCCTTTCAAAGCAAAAATATTATGACTACTTTAACATTGTTTGAATGGACATTAAATGTGATCTGGTAAAACAGCAGTTTATATTTTACACCCAGCTTTAAATCAAAGAATTGAATCAAGTCCCCATTAAATAAAAAAATTGTAACAGAGAAGACATTATTGATTGTCTGGTCCAACCATCTATTTTCATAGTTGACCATATTGAGAACTAGTTTATGCTTGAAAATGAAACCTTAACCTATTGTGTCAAGTATTATTTCCTTCAATGTTGAAGGGATATATTGCAGTTTTTCATTGCCACATACCCTACACTTCCGCACTCTCTTTACAGTTTCTTTTATTATATACCAGAGGACTTTGAAACTTGATAAAGATGAAGGGCAACAGTATAATTAAAAGAGCAATGTGGGAGACCTCTGAGGGTTAAGCCATAGAAAGAAACTCTGGTTATTTATTGCTCCATAGAGTTCTCACAGATTTACGGGGTATCTTACCATGAAGTGGCCAAAAATCACTGCCAGAAAAAGTCAGGATATAATCTGTGGTTGACCTTTTATGAAGATAATTATAGAGAAAACAATGTGGTCTTGAATATTTTTGCTAGTTAAACTAGTCATAATTTGTAAACATAAACCCAGTAAACTTTATTGTTATAGGAAAAAAGGTTTACATATTTTATTTTGGATTCTTTCTTGTATTTTAATTTTCCTATTTGCGTTCAGAAGTGAACCTGTTAGCTCAGTAAGAGTCAGCTGGATGAAAAGAAAATATATCTCTCTGCATGGAAGGAATGTTTGTGGCCTGTTGAATAGAAGTAAATTCTAAAGTTTGTGGTTGAATTTTTTTTTTTTTAATGTTCTTTATTGTGAGGGAATAACCATAGATAATCATTGCTGGGTAGGACCTAGGCCTTCCAAATATATTTCAGTTGGAGCTTCTTAAAGATATTAATTATTTACCTGGACCTAGAATGTGACTTCAGATTTGCTTTGATGACATTTTCATTCCTGATTTGCTTATTTGTTCCACAGGGAAGACATTTACAGGGTGTTCCCTCTGGAAGGCAAGGAGATGATAAGGAAGTTCCTTAAATAAAACCAATTTCTATCTGAAATGAGGCTATAAAAGCCAGGGGCCAGTTTTGCTAGAAGTTTATAAACTTTATGTCGCTTATGCTCAAATCAACAATCAGAGATCAACAATGATACTTTTAAATAAAAAGGGTCTTTGTACTTGCCTTTAATTTTTTATTATTAAATTTATTGCAGTGACATTGGTTAATAAAATTATATAGGTTTCAAGTGTATAATTCTATGATATGTTATCTGTGTTATGCTTATCTTTGAAGGCAGCCATTTCTACCTGGAATTGAGATGCCAATCACCAGTATGACTCCCCTTCAAAGTCATGATAAGAGAGAGGAACTCTAAGGGACAGTGCAGGTGACAATGAGAGCAAAGGAAAAGAAGTGAGACTAGAGGTTGCTGGCCTGTAGTGAGATTCCCTGATTTTCACAGAAATTATTTTTTCTTGTTTTTCTGCAGCTTTAATCCTCTTCCTGTTTAGAACAATTAATGCTCAATTACTGAGGCATCTGAGGGAGAGCCGACCTGTAAAGCCAGGATAGAATGTTAGGAGTTCTGAGTTCAAATACTGTTCATATCCTTTCCTGAGCAGAGTATCCTGCTTTTCTAAGCACTGACTTCCTTTCTATAAGTTTTTTGTTTGTTTCTTACTCTGTGAGGTTATAGAGAAGGGCTCTGCTTGGTACCTGGCACCAACTATGTGATTGATAAAAGAGCTATTTGTTCAGAGTTGACAATTTCATAACCATTTCCTCAATAACAATAGATATCTATGGGACAATACAAAATATGTATTGGTCTTTGCCCCCTTCTCCCCATTCCTGAAACAGGGCTCCTGAACCCCTTGTAATTCCCTGGTGATAACAGACTGAGGAGCATCTTTTGCTCTGTTGAGGTGGGCTCCTAGATGGCTCCTGAATGGGGACTGATCAACAGAAGGATCAAGTCATGATTAGAAGCTTGGAATTTTCATCCCTACCCCTCACATGCCAGAGAAGAGAGAGGGGCTAGAAATGGAGTTAATAATTGATCATGCCTGTGTGAGGAGATCTTCATAAAATCTTGGTAGTACAGGGCTGGGAGAGCTTCCAGGTTGGCTAACACGTCCACTTCCATGAGGACAGAAGCTCCTGACCTTGGGGTCTTCCCAAATTTCACTTTATGTACCTCTTAAATTGGCTGTTCATATGTATCCTTTACCATGTCTGTTATTAAACTGGTCAACATAAATATTTTCCTGAGTTCTGTGAGCAGTTCAAGGAAGGTAATCAACGGAGAAGAAGGAGTCCCTTGGAACCTTTGATCTATATCCAGTTGGTCAGAAGCACCGGTGATAATGTGGGCTTGTGACTGGTGTCTAAAGTGTGTGTGTGTGTGTGTGTGTGTGTGTGTGTGTGTGTGTGCTGGGGGTGGGGTGGCTGTGACTGTCTTGTAAGATTGAGCACTTAATCTGGGGGATCGGATATAACTTCAATTAGATAATGTGGACAGAAAAGTGTTTCTGTGGTAAATAAATCACATGGTGATCTGATCTTAAAATTCTAACTGGACAGGTCATGGTGGGTAGTCATGCGCCAAGCATACAACTTTTTTAGTAAAAGTCTTTTCTTTGCTTTAAGCAAGTCCTATCCATTGTTTTTGTGCATATAGGTTAACACACCTTGAAAATGCTCCCTTTTAGATCCCTCCTTCTAAATTGTGACCACCCTCAAGAGAGTATATACCTGGCTGGTATAGCTCAGTGGATTGAGCACGGGCCTGTGAACCAAAGGGTCGCCACAGGTTGATTCCCAGTCAGGGCACATGCCTGGGTTGCTGGCCAGGTCAGGTCCCCAGTAGCGGGTGCGTGAGAAGCAAACCCACATTGATGTTTTTCTCCCTGGCTTCTCCTTCCCTTCCTCTCTCTCTAAAAATAAATAAGTAAAATCTTTAAAAAAAAACAAAAAAGAGAGTGCATATAATCTTAACTAGTGTATAATTCCATCCCCATCTTGCTATCTCCCACCTTCATATAATCTTTCTTACATTCCCTCCTTAATCTCACATGTATAAAAGAAACAGCAAACTGTTATTCTCAGAAACATTTTCTCAGTTAGTTGATATCTTGCTTCCAGGCATATCCTCTGTTTGACTGAACTAAATTCTTATAAAAATTCTGTGCAGGATTGCACGTTCTTAGGTCAACAGTAGTGTTGAAACTGGATGTCAGCTGAGTCAGGGGCTGGTGCTGCCTGTCACCGCTCAGCCAAAAAGCAGAAACAGGGATTGGATTACAACTGCATTTTATTAATATCAGAGGCCAGCAGTCTGAGAAGGTGGTGGGTAAAAACCCTAACATCTGCCTTACCTTGAGATTTCAAAACAAGTGTATATACGGAAACGTTGGAATTTGGGAGAGGGGAATTCCTAGGGTAAGGGCAGACCTGCTATTTCTCTTGAGAAGGGGAGCTGAAAGGGGACTGGGCAGCTACCTCGGAGCTGGCTCCCTTTGTTCGGTGTTATCTCTCTTGTTTGCATTAGAATTCCTCTCTTGCTCTGACACCTGCGTTTTATGGCCAGGGAGAGAGGAGAGGTATAAACCATTTACTCTGAAGTGTCCTTTGATTAGGGGAGATAAGGTTTCATCATTCATCAGCCGGCTGTAAATTGCTCAAACTGTTTGGCTTTGTTTGATTTTCTTGTCTCAGTTTCCCCAGTCCGCTTGCTTCTTACTATTGTGTTTCAGTTCAGACCTGAATTAAATTGTAGGACAACGAGATGATGTCTCAGAGAATTGCCTGGTGTGTGGAAAACCCTCCACAAATTTGGGGACCTGTAGTGACGGAAGTGAAGTGTTCTCTGTGAATAGTAAAGGAGACACACGGGGAAGAAACACCGGAGATAGATTGAAGATCGTTTTTCCAAAAGAGCATCTGTAAAACATGAGGGAAAAAAGTGTTAACGTTGTTTTAAAGATTTGCTTTATAAGGTCTAGTAAGAGAACATATTGACACCATAGCAGTGCAGCTCTGTGGGAGTTGCCCAATTTTTATGTTTTAGGAGTTTTATTTTGAGTTAGGAAACTGTAGTGAGGAAATACATATATAAATTAACCAGTGTGGAAAGTATCTTTCTTGGCTGATGCATCTAAGAGTATACCATATCCTTATTTTAGAATTAGGGTGAAGACTGTTCCATAGTTTACCCACAAATGATTTTCTTAGCTTTGCAAGTTGGAGAAAGTAGAGGCGGAAACAGTTAAAACATCTTGCTTCTTTCTTGCAGCGTGATTTAAATTGTTTTGTCTAGCCAAGATTTGAATGGCTTAAGTAAAGGGGCTTTATCACTTTCCTTTGGGAGAAAAAATTCAATGGCATAGCATGAAAGCTTACAAAAAAAAAAAAAAAAAAGAAACAGAGGTTCTTTATTTTTATCTACTTTGGAGATAGCATAGATAAGATCATCCATTGTACTTATCTTTGCAATAGTGACTTTGATAAAGAAAGATTCCTTATGGCTTAGGTAGCACCCTTGAAAATGATTACTTCAGCTACCCACACTAAGTAGAGGAATCACAGCAGTATCTCCAGGGAAAATGACTATAGGGAGAAGGTATGGATTTATTCATCTTCCATTACATGTGCTTAAATACACTGCAACCATAGGAAATGGTCAGATATTATGGTTGAATCTCAGAATCTTTCACTGTGTCTTCAGTCATGTGTAAACACTCAGGGCTGGCTGTTGTCTGAACACTGATTCCATTAGGTGGAGGTTAAAAGTGACAGTTGAACAACAACTGAAATCCCTGAGGGGGTCAAACAAAAACAAAAACAAATAAAAATCGACCAATTCAAGTAACAAATTTTCCAAAAGAATGATGTGCAAGTAGATATTTTTTGACGGTTTAAAGTACTTTGCTATAACAGTGATTCCTTATCATACTGCTACTAATGGAATCAGTATAAAATATGAGTTAAATAGAAAGCCCGATGACTGTTCTTTATACTCTCATACATGCTGGTATTTCTCATCTGCAGATTTACTACTTCACAAAGCAGCATTAGGAAGTGATTGAGAGCATTTGTTCTAGAAGCCTGGGTTCAAATCATGGCTCAACCTTTTCTAGTTGTGTGTAAGTTCGATCAAGTTGCTTAACCTTTTTGCGAATCCATTTCTTAATTAAAAAAAAAAAAACAGTGTAACAAATGCACCTATTAAGTAAGGGGAGTGTGAGGACAAAATGAGTTAGCACTGAGTGCTTAGAACTGGGTCTGGCCCTTAATAAATGCTAGTTACTCATTTAGTTAAATAAAGCCTATTTTCCCTGCTGGCTTCTAAGAGACAGAGGGCTGTCTTTACTACCATATTCTCAGCATTTACCAGAATGGCTGGTGTACAATCCTTATTGTACTGAAAAAATCCTTATTGTAGCTGAAAAGAGAAAAAAAAAAAATAGGTTCAACAAACTGAACATAATTGATAAAATGTTAGAATAACAACAATAAAAATAACTATAGATTTTAGTTAATAATAATGTACCACTATTGCCTCATTCATTATAATAAATGTACCATGCTAATACAGCCTGTTAATATAAAGCAAACTCTGTGTCTGGGGAGGGGGTGGAGGGCAGGTATATGTAACTCCATACTATTTGCCCATTTCTTTTTTGTAAATCTAAAACGGTACTAAAAATAGTCAACTAATCATTCAGAAAATAATAAAAATAAAATAAGGACTTACTAATGAGATTCAGTCTTCCATGGGCAGATGTTAAAATAGTTGAATTAAGACAGAGTGAATTAAAAGATTTAGGAAAACCTGAAGCTAAAGAATGTCTTGTCTGAATATCAAGGCTCTGTTTAAAAGTGTGATTGCTTAATCCCACCAAACCAAAACAAATAAAAGCGCACTTGGGAATGGTGGGAAGCCTAATTGGTTAAAGGGATGAGCTATGGTAGTAATGTTGACAACTATATATATTACAGTTTACATGTTACTTTCAGTTGTTTTGCACTGTTTTAAGAATAATAAGTATATATCTAATTAAAAAAAATGTCCAGATGGATTCATAACTGCCACCCTTAGTAACAGGTGCCTAATAACACTTGGTAAAAGAGTAAAATGGAAAAAGGGCATTGTGTGAGGCTGATGTAGAATGTTTTTCTCTTCAGTGGAATGGGGTCACATGCAGAATTATTTTGTATAAATTATAACAATTACCTCTCGAAATTTTCTTCTAGAGGTTTTGATCTAACAAAACTATAAATACATGGCTTCATCACATATAAGATATGATGATTTAAAAATATATAAAACTAGTCCCAGAAAGAGGATTGGAAAGAGGATTGTCAGTATCATCTGCAGTACAATTTTAATTCTGTGATTGGCTCATATAGAACGTTCATTCTATTCAACATCTTCTGACTTTTAAGTGATCTATGACCACTTACTTTCTACTTCACAAGCATTTTCTCAGAATTTAGCTACTGAATACAAGTTGCGTATAATGTTCTTTAAGAAAAAAGCAATGTTTAAAGTAACTTAATCATTTTTATTCTATGCAGATGTGGATGACTATTCACATCATGCTGATGGAGAAATATACGAAACTACAGATATCTCTGCAAATCCTCTGTTCTCAGAAGACCTTGATAAAAAGACATCAAGTAACTCACTTGGGCACCTTCTAAGTGTAGCACTGTCCTGGACACATGGCTGCATCAGAGAACCAGATGGACAGTGAGACCTGCCTTGATGGTGCTTGCCTTTCCCCGTGGGATAAACTAGGCTACCTAACCCAGTTTGCAGGCACAGTGCCTTATGAAGAGGAAATATTGGATTGGTAGAAAGAGTGTTGTGTTTTTGTTAACAAGCAGAATACATAAGAAAGGAAATAAAGGAGTGATCTGTCATGTGAAAAGAATGACTTTTAAGCAGGGACAGAATGTCATGACTGGAGATAGGGGACTCTGTGGGTGGTGTCCTAAATTCGCAGACTGACTCCTCTGTTCACTGGGTAGCTCAGGATGGCTCTCTGAGCCAAGCCCTCCTTCTCTTGCAACGTGCTCTTGTGGTGACAAAACGAGATGTGTGTGTAAAGTGCTCTTCTGTTGCCTAAAGTGGGCACTTAGAAAAGGGTTCCTACATTGTCACATTTCTAAATCCAACACTTTTATTTATGTTGAATACATACTTTTTATAGTTTGCTGAAAAAGTTAAAATTTATCTCTGATACTTACACTTATCCTGCCTAAAATTTTATTTGCCATATGTTGGGACAGGCCATAAGTTTAAATGCATGTTACAGAAATATAACCTAAAGTTTTTGGTCAGTTCATCCATTTTCACAACACTTTGTCATCTTAAAATAATGTATCTTTTGTTCTATATGAGCATGACTTTAGGGGAGTGCTTGAGATCTTACTCTCTGCAATATGTCATCAGTTTAGCTCAAATAAACTCATAAAAAAAATGAATGACTTTAGGTATAACATCAAATACAACTATTTGTACTATCAATGCAACTTCCTGTGTAAGTTTGTGAAAATGTGCCAGAATAGTGGCCTGGGCTCTGTCTTCTTTATTCTGACATAAATTTGACTGTTTCTGTTAAATTAAAAGAATTTCACTGAGAATTAGTTGTCAAGCTATAACAAACCCGAAACAAAACGTCATGCTTTTCAAAACTGTTTGGCAGAGTTGGTTTCAAGAAAACAAAAAAGTAAGTTACAGTGGATGGGAAATGATAACCCACAAGAAAAAATATTGGTGAAATATTACCACAGACATTCTAGGCTAAGTATTTCCTGAGGCACAGAAGGAGTGTTGTTATATTTACATTAAATGGCTCTTGGAAAATATTTCTAGATTCTTTCTGGAAAAGGTGTAGAGAATTGGGGAATCAATTTACTCCTGTAATATCACAGTATCTAAGTCTTTGCTCTACGTTATCTCATTACCCCCCAAAAACTTTAGGGTAGGAGAAAGCAGGTAATACAATTTCCCTCATGTTTACAAATACAAGTGGAGAAATTGATTTTGATTCTTAAGTTCCAAACTGAATTGGGCACCAAGTCAAGGTAAAAATCCAGGCTTCTCTCAATCAGCTTCCAAAACTTCTTTTCCTAATTTTTTAAACACAGCAGCCAAATATGGGAAGAAAACCAATGCTATTTATTAGTGACCAATTTCACTGAACTGGAGAGATTAAAAAAAAATTTTTAAAGTACTTTTTTACACAAGGTCCTTTTCCTTTGGCTTATATTTCAGAAATTATTAATCACCCTGCTTCCTGGTAATAGCTCTCATCCTAGCTTCTAACTGGGCCAAGGCCATTGCACTTCTCTTTCAGAGTATAACGATGGCGTGGTGAAGCTTAGAGCTTAACACGTGGGCCTTGTCAATTCTTTTAAAACATTTTTACAAATTTGTAAGGTCAAGATCTAGAGGATTATAAGTACACAATAGGTCACTTGTGAAAAGCACCACTGGTCTTGGAGTCAAAGATTTGTTTTGATTCTTACTGAAAGGTATTCCCAGGCCCAGCTCCAACGTGTGTGCAGACCCCACACCAGCACACAATTTTCAGATGCCAGCAGTGTCCAAACATTCAGCTCGGTCCTGGCACTGTCTGGAGACAGGTTCGGATTCCACACAAGGGCTCAGTCACACAAGACTGCCCTCCAAGACCATCTCAGTTATCAGACTCGCTGTCACGGTTTTCACCGTGTCTGTGTTCATGTAGCGCTTATTTTACTTAATAATGTCCCTAAAGACATTTATACTCATTTAACAGTGTATCATTGTAATTGTTGTATTTTATTATTAGTTATTGTTGTTAATCTTACTGTGCCTAGTTTATAAATTAAACTTTATCATAGGTATGTATGTACAGGAAAAAACATAGTATAGGTAGGGTTTGCTACTCTTTGTGGTTTCAGGCGTCCACCGAGAGTTTTAAACAAAAGGGTTACTGCAATTATAAAACCCTGGCCATACACTTACCCTCTCTAAGTCTCAGTTTTCTCATCTGTGAAATGGGGGTAATAATAATGTCAGCATTGTTTAAATCATAGGATATTTTTATGAGGAGATATATATGTATGTATAATAATATACCTGGTAATATACATGAATGTAGCTGAGTATGCATTATCATATATATCATAAAAATTTTTAGAAGTGATAAAATATGATAAACATAGTCTTATAATCTGTGAAATAAAACACAATTTCACAGGGTTTTAATATACTGTATTTAATAAAATCTAAGGTAACATAAATCATAACTCAGCAATATATTATATACCACTCTAAAAAAAAGGGGTCACTGTCAATTAGGTCACAAAATTAAGATATATCTTAATTTCAGAGAATAATAACATCTGAAAAAAATGCATCTTATTTTCATTGATGGAATGTAGCAAGTTATATTGTCACACTCATTTAACTTATTATGTGCTATTTTCAGACTTAACTATTCTGAAAGTAGCGTAACCCTTAATTTTATAATTTGCATATTCAATTTTAAAGGAAAAAAATTGAGAGGATGTGGTGTACTCGTCTTCAAGAGCCTAGTTTCTGGCATGGCAGACTGAATGAGAAAGGACTTTCTACCGCTGAACCCGCTGTGTGATTCCTGCTGAGAAGCTGTAACTACCATCACCACCACCGGTATTGGTGTTGGGATACTGTCTCTAACACGAGACAAGTTCTTAGTGTTGGCTAGAGAAGATTCTACCCAGCGTATTTGGAATATTTTTCTATTGATCACCGAAGACCTGAGGGAAAATTTAGTTGGTTTAAGGAAACCACATCTCCACTTCTGGAGAGGCAGCTCCGAGCTCCCAGGCTGCCAACAGTGGGTCAGGTCCTGATGGATGAAATGTTCATACCTGCGTGTGACTGCGGTGTGCTAATAAATCATTTCCTCCAAACGGTTGCTCCTGTCTTCATGGGCCTCAGGGAACAGTCCGACGGTTCTCAGAAAACGTTTGGAACAAATGTGCACTCTTTAAAGAATATGTTATATTTTTTCTTGAACTGTCATGCTCATTTCAATGTTATTCACAATATGTAAGAATATATTTTATTTTAGCTGGAAGAAAAACTGCTCATTTGAAGTCAACATGTTTTGCCTATTGGGAACCTTTATGTGATATAGAAATGATATATAAATAATGTATTAATACATCCAAGATACAAAAAATATTATCTTCTTTTTGGATTTCTAGAAAAAAAGCAATGTCTATCAACTCGTGAACTGTGTGGATGACACAGATTTCTGTGGGCTTCAGATTGGTCATCCATAAAATGTAGATAACACCATCTCAGCAAAAAATTGGGAAAATAAACAGGTAATGGAAAGTGTCTGATATGTAATATATGCTCAGGTATACTAGTTCCTATCTCATATTTTCTTCTTAGAATGATGTAGACTTCATTATGTTTTCATTCTGGATTCTCCAGAAGGTCATGTCCTTCTAGAAAAAGTAAAATATATTCTTACATATTGCGAATAACATTGAAATAAGCATGACGGTTCAGGATAAAGTATA
Source organism: Micronycteris hirsuta (assembly GCA_004026765.1). Lineage (NCBI taxonomy): Eukaryota > Metazoa > Chordata > Mammalia > Chiroptera > Phyllostomidae > Micronycteris > Micronycteris hirsuta. The sequence continues at coordinate 116,621 of PVJI01001473.1, forward strand.
TTCTTTAAAGAGTGCACATTTTGACATTCCTGGAGACTCACATATGCAAACTCTGAATGAGAATTAAAGACTTTTTTCTCTGTGTTCAAATGTTTTCTAAATGAACATTGAAGGTGATTGTGGAGTGGACCACTGATCCTTCCTCCAGGTCCTCTTATGCCAAGAAGCAGAATTGGGTTTCTTGTTAAAGCGTGCATTAATGTACAGGTGTGCACTTACACCAACTTTGCTACTTAATTTGAATGGCATTGGCTGACCCTTAGTTGACTTGCTGTAGAAGGATCAAATTAGCCAGGTACTGAAGGGAATTTTTGCAATGTCAAAACACAATACTCATTCAATAGCCTCTGGGCTACTCTGGAGATTGTAAAAGCTATACATTTTTAGATCTTTGGTCTCTGACCTCCAGTTCACCCCCGGTCCTGTGTGGCTTTCTTTAAAATTAAGTCTCTCAGTGTAGCTGTTCAGAGTAACCACAAGAGAGTATTTGTGAAGTAGGGACAGTTTCCCTGGACTTGGTTTTTTTTACCAAGTGCAACAGTGAGTCTCTGGCCTCCTGCTGCTTATAGACTTCTTAGTGTAACGATCTTCTCAGCAGTCATTCAGAAAGAAGCACTGTCAGTGCCATAGGAGTGGGCCCGAGTCAAGCTGACAGTCGTATGCTGTCAGCTGAGGGAGATGGCTGGTCTATGGGCCTTCCTGCAAGGAGGAACAAAGTTCATTTGGCATTGGCCGATCAGGAAGTCAATGTTGTTTGCGATTCAGGATAACATTGTAACTTTAATAAAGTCTATGACTAACGAAATTTTAAAAGACATCATTGCAATGGTTTCTTCTTAACATTCAACTGAACTTTGTTCTTAATTGCACAGAGCTCACTGCCTGAGTATGTCAAATTCACTTTTTCCTTTCCTTTTTGGACGGTGATGCACGGAATGTCCTTGCATAAACAGAGCTGGGGCATGAGCACAGCTCTACTTCATTTCCTCAGTGCTTTGTTTTGTCATTCCCTCGTTCTCCTGCGTCCGCATTCCTCGGCTACTGATGAATCCCGTCAATATCACCCAAGAAGGTGTATAGAGGCGTTAACAAAGTAAAGGCAAGAAAAAATTTTAAGCTAAAAAAAATAATAATAAGTAAATGTATTAGAGTTCTCAAGAAATACAGAATCACTAGGCTGTATATATAGAGAACGAGAGAGGGAGAGAGAGGGATTTATTTTAAGAAATCGGCCCATGCCATTGTGGGGGCTGCTAAGTTTGAAATCTGCAGCAGGCTGGGGACCCAAGGAAGATTTGATGTGACTATCCTGAGTCCGTAAGTGGTCTGGAGACATTATTTCCTTTTTTGGGCTTGTCCTTTTAAGGCCTTCAACTGATTGCATGAGGCCCATCATGTTTGGAAGATAATCTGCTTTACTCTAAGTCTATCACATCTAAAAAATACCTTTAAAGAAACATTTAGGCTGGTGTTTGACAAACATCTGGATGCCATAGCCTAGCCAATGTGATGCGTAAAATTCATCAGCACAATGGGATACTCACTTACAATAGTTGAAAGAATATTTGGGTTCTAAAGTTTAATAAATAAAATCTATTTTGCAAAAATAATGAAGAAATATGATTGTAAATGTTAATTCAGTCAAAAATGAGTATGGCATTGACCGATCTTCTGAGAAGATTGTAGGGTTCAAGCCAAGAAATTAAAACAAATCAAACTTTTCCCCTTCTCTCCTTTGAAATCTATTTTTAAATAATCTTTTTAAAAAATACTAGCCTTGGCTGCTGTAGCTCAGTGGATTGAGCGCGGGCTGGGAATCAAAGGGTCCCAGTTTGACTCCCAGTCAGGGCACATGCCTGGGTTGCAGGCCAGGTCCCCAGAGAGGTCCCCAGTGAGGGCCATGTGAGAGGCAACCACACATTGCTGTTTCTCTCCCTCTCTTTCTCTCTTCTATCCCCTCTCTCTAAAAAATAAATAAATAAAATCTTAAAAAAAAAATACTTGCAACCCGACTGGTGTAGCTCAGTGGGTTGAGCACGGGCTGGGAACCAAAAGGTCCCTGTTCGATTCCCAGTCAGGGCACATGCCTGGGTTGCAGGTCAGGTCCCCAGTGAGGGCCATGTGAGAGGCAACCATACATTGCTCTTTCTCCCTCCCTTCTCCTCTCTCTAAAAATAAATAAATAAAATCTTTAAAAAAAAATACTTGCAATGTTTGCTTTATTTTGTTTTTTATATTTTGAAAGTGAAAAGAAATAGTATCGAGTCAATTTTTAAAAATATTTGTTCTGTGTATTTACAAGCATTATAGTAGCTGTAAAGATTTGAAAAGGATTTGAAAAGTATTAAGAGTACTGTTCCAAGGGTAGCACTTTTTTAAAAATTCAAAACAATTCTTGGAGTTTTCTGGCCTATTGCATTTCCTTATGTTCCAATGTTATGTGTGTTTCAATTATTGTGATTTTTATTTTTTTCTGAAGCAAGCTGAGAGGCAAGGAAAAAGATTTGATGCCTTTGAGACCACTTGTGATACTTTTTTACACCTTTTCTTTTAGTGCATTTTATTGCTAAATTTTTTTGTTCTGCATCTCGTGAACCGAGTAAAAATATGTGAAGACAAAACATACAACTTTCATTTCATATGCTCATCACATTCAAAATAAACATTTTAAACTAAGTATAACACATATATTTCAATATATATATCATGTGTGATTGCATCTAAAACAGAATTTAAATGACTATTGGGAATAAGAAGAAGCACTTTCATACTTGAGTTCATCGGCTGGCATATTATTATTCTAGTCCCGGATAAAAGATGAGGCATCCTAGGAGTTAGCTGAATTCTAATGACTCTTTTAAACAATACTTAAAAGGTTAGCTTTGTTATTTTAATACTCTGATTTTCAAAACTGCTAATTGATTAAGCTTTATTATTTGATTTCTACCACTTGGATAAGCATGCAGTCAGCTTTCTAAATGAACATGGGCATGCAGTCAGCTTTCCTGAATGACAGAAATAAAAGTCTACCTAATGGCAGATGACTAGAACAAACTTGTCAATACCTGTCCTTTTATTTCAATCAGAAAAATTTTAGTTAAAACACCAAAAGTAAATTCAACTGCAGATAGTCATCAATGAGAAGGTGGGGCAAATTTGAATGTGTAAGTAAAGGAATGGGAGGGGCTAGAAAACCAAGGAAGTGCCGGAAACACAGGATGTGTCATATTTCTGACCCCATTAATTTAAAATGCCAAGCAAAATAAATGTAACTGTTCTCATCTACAAAGCACTTCATAAAAGAAAACAAAATTAAATACCATAATACTAGGGTGATTGTTATTTGCTGATAAAAAAACTGATGTGAAACTCTAATGGTCTTTCTCAAGCTACAGATGAGCTTTGCCAAAGCCGGGATTAAAGAAAGAGCCCTCTGCCCTGTCTTCACCAGGGCACGTCTCTCCCTGGATCTTGCAAACTGGCACAGATGAATCATCAAGAGAGCTGGCAATCTGGCTGCCACATGGAAGCAAGCAAGCCTGGAATTGTCTGAGTCTTGGGGTTGTTGGTTCAGTTTGGGTAATGCATAGGACAGCAGAAATTCAGCGACAGTCTCAGGTGAACACAGAAGACGAATAAAATCGTGAGGGGAACAAAGAGATGCTTAAAATAATTGCAGTGCCATGCCAGAAAAATTCAAAACAAAGTAATAAAGGGAAAGCTGATCTGTTTGGAGGACTGCTCAAGAATTACAGGCTTTCTGTGCTGAAATCTCCTCCCTGAGGAAAGCTGTCAATTCTGAAATACGCCCAGTTTTAGGAAGATTGTTTTCTGAGGCAACTTTCTGACTTGATCTGTTTGAGTAGTTGGATTTTTTTCATGTAGACATTTTGTTGCTAATTTGTAACACGGAAATAAAATAGTCTTGGGAGCTCCATACACATTCTAGTTTAGTAAAGACTTTGTCTTATAAAGTCTTTTTTTAAATAAATAGACTAGACAGTTTGTAACTCTGTGGCCCGGGAGATATTTTTGTTCCTGTGAAGATTTCTGCCACCACAGACACACAAAGGGCACAAGGCCACGTGGTCTGAGCCAAACACCTTTCAGCCTCACTTCCTCTGCAGCCTCCCAATTCACACATGGATGTGAAATGAATTACATTTCCATCAGAAACGAAGTGAAGATTTTCCCTGGAGTCTGAAAAAGTTAAACATTTTACTTGGTTTCCATCTGAATAAGGTATTTTCAAAGCAACGTAGACCAGATCTCACATAAATGCCATTTACCCAGACTGCAGAGAGTAAAATTATCCGTTGAGTAAATCACAGACACTGTTAACATTTCCCTTGTTGAATATCTAACGATGATTTTCTTTTTTTTTTTTTTTTTCAAATTGCCGGTCTCTAGAAGAAAGATGCCTGAGGTTACCATTGGAGGCAAGGGGAACGTTCCCTTGTAATCTGTAATCTGTGATCTGTGACTACAAGATGCCAGGAGGAAGCCGGCCAGAGCCAGAATGCTATTGCTCTGGACTGTGCGGAAAGGACGTGTCCCGTCAGATCTTCCTTCCCAAGCTACACACCCAGTGTCAGCAGGCCGTCTCCCAGAGGGTTTCTTCAGCTCCCCCTTGTCGTTATTATTCAGAAAAGTAGATAAAGGAAGATGAGAAACTTGCAACATCTGAGAAATATTCTTGCTTATGAGTTCTTTCTCACTATTTTTAATTTGTTAACTTTGTTTGCCTTTGAGGAGTATGCCCCTGTCTTGGCATTTAAAGACGCTGACTGGATTCTGAGCAGGATATCCCCTTGAGAGAGGCCTTACCGAGGAAGCCTGATGCATGAAGGGCAGCCGGAGCAGTGAACAGGCTGTGCCCCTTTGTGGGTGCGAATCACACGGCATCAATATTCTACGCTGGTGAATGGTGAGGCTGTAAGAAAGAAAGGGAGGGAAACAAACCCCAGGATCCTTGAAAAAGGTCATAAAGTCATTCATTCGCTGATGAATGTTTTCCATATTAGCCTCAAATCAGAGATTTCTTTGAGGTCTTCTTTTTTAAAAAAAAAAAATTATTTATTTATTTTTAGAGAGAGGGGAAAGGAAGGAGAAAGAGAGGAAGAGAAAGATCAGTGTGTGGTTTCCTCTCACACACCCCCATCTGGGGATCTGGCCTGCAACCCAGGCATGTGCCCCAGCTGGGAATTAAACTGGTGACCTTTGGTTCACAGACCTGCACTCAATACCCTAAGCCACATCTGCCAGGGCTGCTTTAGGGTTTCTTGAAGGCAACTAAAATACAAATTACTATGAGTGGGAGGGAGCACCTCATAGGAGGAATTTGTATGACAATGAAAAATGAGGCTCTGCAGGAAAGAAACAAAAATGATGCTCCTAGAGTGACAGAGATGGGGGGGGGGTGTAGACATCTAAGACACACCATTTCCTGATTTTGCCCAGCATTACTTGTGTCCAGATGTAGCAAAAGTGGCAAGTTTACAATGGATTCCAAAAGATTGAGTTATCCATTTTCTAAAAACCAGGGTTTTACTACTCATTTACATGAAAGCGTGAACAATTCATTCCAGAAACATTGCACTAAAACTTAAAAAAAGAAAAAGAGAACCCTGGCTGGTGTAGATCAATGGATTGGGTGCCAGCTTGTGAACCAAAGTGTTGCTGGTTTGAATCCCAGCCAGGGTGCATGCGGGTCCCCAGTTGGTGGTGTGCAAGAGGCAGCCAATTGATATATCTCTTGCACATACATGGCTGTTTCTCTCCCTCTAGTTCTCTCTCCCTTCTTCTCTCTCTAAGGATAAATAAATAAAATCTTTTAAAACAAGAAAAAAAGAAAGAAAAGAAACACTGCACTGTAGGAGGGTTTAATTTTTCATATTTTCATTAATTTAGAAAGATGGAGGCTAATATGTTAAGCTGTATTTTTGCTGTCTAGAAATAGAAGAGCTCTGAAAATCATTTCAATGGGTATTTTCATCAAAATGGTCAACATGACAGACCTAAATACCAACCAGGAGAGAACCGGTATGCTCAGATTGCTCTTATCACTACCTGCTGGTAGAAGGAAGTGTACCGATTAAGTACACATATAAATTTTTAATCTTATAGTAGATACTTGACCTTTTCTGTTTCTATGTTAATTATAATATAAAAATAACACAAATAGTGATTTTAATCTTGTATTTCAAGGCCATAACCATTGGGACCTCTTCCTTTACGCTTTCCCCTGTCCTGTCACCTTGATTAGCAGCCCTCTCTGCATTCTGGGCATCCGCCGAGCCTTCATCATGGCACTTGCTCAGTGTGTTCCATAACCCGATGTTTGCACGCTGCCTTTGTCCGCCAGACTGGGAACTCTTTGAGGGCAGAGAACTTTTCTTTCTCTTCTCTGAGTGTTTCATTATCCTTAACATTTTGCTTTGCAAACAGTAAGTGCTCAAAAAAAAGTTGTCAAATTGAATTCATTATTGAATTTTATCATTTAAATTAGATAGCATCTAAATTATCTAAAATAGTTTGAAAGTCATAATCACTTTATACAGTATGCCTTCTCTAATATCAAAATTGGATGTTCTCATCTGATTTCATTATTATCTTCATAACAAAAAAATTGACTTTGCTCTTCTCGTGCTTAGCTCCAGAAACTAAAACACAGGAGGGAAAAACAAATGTTTCAAAGAAGGTTAGTGACAGGAGGGCCAAGTGTATGTCAGGAACAGGATCCCAACACCATTCTCAACTGTCTATACAAAAGCTCATCAGTTGGGATTTACCTAGATACCTTTTAATGTCTTGGGTCTCACATTGCATAAGTTGTTAAGTAGCAACTATGCTACCTGCCTAAGTTCTGTCTCATAGGTAACTGATGTTCAGCACATACAATCATCGAGCAAATATATACAAGTGCCATGAACTTCTGAGAAGCTGTAAACTACAACCAGATCGAATGGCCAAGGTCCAGATAGTTCCCAGCAAATTTAGGCCAAATTAAGTAAGAAGAAAAGATGGTCAAAAGGATCAAGATAAGTGATGACTTTTACTTCTCTACTTTTTTCTTCTACTTTTGATTTATGAACATCTTTTATTGGTTTTCTTAATAATTCTTACTTTTGAAAAGTAAATGGGAAAGGATAATATAAAATGAAACACACTAAACATGATTATTAAAATAGTAATTAAATATTGTCAATGCCAGTGCAAAACAGCTTAAGTTTTCAAGAAAAAAATTAAAAACTTCGTGAAGAATTCAGGTAGACATCTCCTATTTTATTTTATTTATTTTATTTTTAGAGAGAGAGGAACGGAAGGAGACAGAGAGAAACATCACTGTGCAAGAGAGAAACAGTTGCCTCTCACATATCTAAAATTGGGGACTCAGCCCACAACCCAGGCATGAGCCCTGGCTAGGGAACAACCGGCAACCCCTCAGAGCCCAGGCCAGCACTCAACCCACTGAGCCACAGCAGCCAGGGCTGACTATCTCCTATTTTAATGGGTACAACTCCATTCCCCACTTTTTTCTGTTATGATATACTGCTGTATTCTTCCTGGGCTTAAGGCTTTGTTTATTTATTTATTTATTTATTTATTTATGTTTAAAAATTTTATTCATTTATTTTAGAGAGAGGGGAAGGGAGGGAGACAGACAGGGAGAGAAACAGCAATGTATGGTTGCCTCTCACATGGCCCTCAATGGGGACCCAGCCGGCAACCCAGGCATATGCCCTGACTGGGAATCGAACCAGGACCCTGTGGTTCCCAGCCCGCGCTCAATCCACTGAGCTACACCAGCCAGGTATTTCTTTTATTTAGTTATTAAACAAACACTATAATGCTTCATATGAGTAGTAGAAGTGCCCTGGGCATGTTAAAAAATTGACCCAATATCTATAACAACCTTACAAGATAGATAGCATTTTTATCTCAATTTTTGAAAAAAATTGAGTCATAGAAAGATTACATAATTTACCCAAGGTTGCACATCTCATGAGGAATGGAGCTGGGAAGAGGCATCATTAGTAATTGTTTTGCCGTATGAAGCACCACTTTCTTCAAGAAATGTGCTTAACAGACCTGGCTGCTGTGACTTAATGGATTGAGCGCTGGCCTGCAAACCAAAGGGCCACCAGTTTGATTCCCGGTCAGGGCACATGCCTAAATTGTGGGCCAGGTCCCCAGCAGGGGGTGCACAAGAGGCAACCACTCATTGGTATTTTTCTCCCTCTGCTCCTTCCTTTCCCCTCTCTCTAAAAATAAATAAATTTTTTTGAAAACATTGAAAAATCTTAGAAAAAAAGAAGTGTGCTCAACAGAAGCTGATGGTCTCTGTAACTCGTTACGCTACGTGTCCACTTAAACACTCATCCTTTCCTGTAGCCCACAAAAATACGTATGTTATTAATACTATTCTCTTAACTTTCAGTCCAACTACTTTGTTCTTTTTCCTTTGTTGATTTATATCAACTATGTCAGACATACTTCCTAGGAGAAAGTGCTATTTCTGTGTAACTTTCACTATGCAGTGTCCATCCTGTTCATGGAACAAATAACTTTTTAATAATCTCATCTGGAGATAAAAAGTGATTTAACTCAACAGACATTTGTCAAGCACCTAATGGACGTGATGCACTATGATAAGCATGGAAATGACAACAGAATCTCTGCCCTTGCTGCTAACACATAGTAACAGAGGATATGAGCGCAAGCAAACGAGATAGATTGCTGCCCCTGTGCCGTGAAGGGCTGCAGGGCTCTTCCCTTCGGTAGCCCAGGGTGAACCTCAATTTCTGCCAGGAGCCAGGCTGCTCCGTGAATGATGGTGTTTCAGGCTTGCGAGGCCTGGAACATGTTGCTTAGTGGGAGGCAGGCTTCTTGTCTTCTGCTCCCATTTGGCAAGGGCGCCTCATTATGTAAGGCTGCCACTGTTTATCTGCACCATATTTATGGTTTTTACAAGGGTTATTCTAAGGTTTGGCAGATACGAAGAAATATTTTATAAAGCAAGGCTTGTAGTGGGCAAGACCTCAAGTGAAATTTCTGGAGTATATCTACAGTACCTTTAAATTGTTGTTCATTCTAAGGTGATTTAATACCTTTTTTCCCCTCCCCATTGGTCATAGTGACCAGATTTAGGTGGGAAGTAAACTCCTTATAGGCTATTAGTAAGTTTTAAAAAAAATCAAAGTGCATGAAGTTGCTCCTTGAAACCTAATCAGCCTAAAGAATATTTAAGTTTATCTCATAATTAGCAAGTATTTCTAAAACCTTGAAGTCAGAGCAGCAGCTAATCTTTGGAAAATCTTTTCTTCACTGGCCAGCTTCAATCTTATAATATTTTTAATGGCTTGCAGTTAACACCCTGATGCTTATGAATGGGAGATTTTATAAGGTATGTTTGGGGAGACACAGTGAACTGCCAAGTGTCTACTAAGAATTAGTTCTTTATTCAAACATTATTATTTTATTGTTAACTTCATTGGACATTTATACCTAACAGTTGCTACATAAATCTGAAAATTAATAAAACAGAACCTCAACACAAGAGAGCAATCACTTCACATGTCTTTGTTCTAAAGCTGATTTAATGTCCCTGGGTACATAGGAACCATTTTATGAGCAGACAACTTCTATGGTCTATTTCCAATGCCACTGAGCATATTTCACACTTGAACATGCATCTGATTCAGACTGTCTCCAAATGATTCGATCTCTTGAACAGAAGGGTGTAGTTTGTGTTTACTTCTCAGTCCCGACCTAGAAAAGTTTTGCGATGCTCTCTGCAAGCCTGTCATAAAAATAAAGTCAGTTTTTTAGGATTTGTTGGAAATTGTGAAGCCCCTTCATCTGTGATAAAACAGAGATAACATGCCAGCCCTGCTATGCACACATGTCCTCCTGGACACTGTAATCCATCTTCCACGTCATAACCCAAATCACAATTTAAACATGTCCAAAGAATAATGTGGGAAGGAATAATGTGGTCAATGCTCTTGTAAGGAATTGTCTTCGGAGATACCTGTTTTGTAAGATTATATTTTAGCAAAGCAGGATAAACTATAGCACGATGTTTTATTAATTTGCAATCACTCAAAAAATAATAAGCAGTAAATAATATAAGTTTTCAACAACATAACTTATCAAGACAAATTCTTTCCTTAATGAAAGAAATAGAAAAAAAAAGACTTTGGTAAATGTTTGCTATTGACTCTTCAGGGCATAGTTATCAATAAGCTGAGAAGGATGCAGGAATATTTTAAGTGGTGAGAACAAAATCTTGGTCCAAGTGATTGCTGTAGTCTACTAAAAGTTTTTTGTTTGCACAGCTGTTTTCCCATATATATGAGGAAGGGTCCCCTCCCCCCAAAATAGGAAGTATCTTCTGGAACGCGGGCTCCTTGTAGTACATTTTCCCCACTAGGTGAGTGTTCTAGGAACGCATTTATATTAGCGTACTAGCTGCTGTTGTTGCGAAAGGCTGCATTCAGGTTCAGTGAATTTTTTTTGAAGACTCTTTCAACGTGTTTGCCCATTTCATGATGGGTGATTTATGAGCACACCTGCCCTCAACTTGCTAAGTGTTCAGCAGTTTTTGACCAAAAATGACATGATCCCCATGCCCCACCTTCCCTATACACCCAATCTCACCCTAAATGACTTTTTTGTTATTGTTTCCTGGATGAAAAATGTCTTCAAAGGGAAGTGTTTTGCCAATGTGGAAAAGGTGAAACAAAATATGGCAGAAGTACTAAAAGGCATAAAAATTGACAAGTTCAAAACCTGTTTTGAGCAGTGGAAATAACATCTTTAGGTGTATTGCATCAAATGGAGAGTTCTTTGAAGATGACTAAAGAAAATTTAAACATGTAAAAATAAATACATAATTTTTTTCCCTGGCTGGTGGCTCAGTGGATTGAGAGCCAGCCTGTGAACCAAAAGGTTGCTGGATATATTCCCGGCCTGGGCACATGCCTGGGTTGCAGGCCAGGTCCCAGGTCGGGGGTGTGCAAGAAGCAACAAACCGATGTTTCTCTCCTTCTCTTTCTCCCTTCCTTCCTCTCTTGCTGAAAATTAATAAATAAAATATTTTTAAAAATACACATTTTTTTGTAAATAAATTCTTTTTTTGGTCCGCCCTTGTAATTATAAAAACATTTTTATTTTTGTAGTATCTCATTAAGTGGTTGCCAGCACTTGGTGGAATTATAAATGCCATTATCATCACGATGTCCTTTTTTTTCATGGACCCTCTTCACTTTCAGTTTCATATCTTACAGATAAATAAATGTGAGACATAAATTGTATCTAAGGATAAAAATTCTCAAGAATTAATGAGCTAGACTAACTTAATGATAGATTGAATAAAATATAGTGTCTGACATTTTTGTCCTTGCAAAACTTACCCTATGTATACCATAATTTTGTTATTTGAAAAGAATTGCTTTATAGTGGGATTTTTTTTTTTTTGCACAAAGTATCTTAGGTCTGATACAATTCATTCAAATTCTAAGGTCCTAGCCTGAGAAGATAGAGTTTGCCACTTACTCAATTGACAAGCATCTGTATTGAATTTCTGTACTGCATTTTCTCTTGCCATCCATTGTACTTGTGAGCAGAGTTGCCAAATCAAAGTGACATGGACTTTGCAATTGCGGATCTCAATCTAATGGGGCTGAGGAGGAAATGGAAGTGAGGACAAAAACTATAAATAAGCAACTGTATTGCAACACAGAAATTATACACACACAATATTAATAAAAGGCATTGTTGGAGATACAAGGCAAACTGACAACTTATAAATGCACAACTAGTTGATATATAATAATCAATATTACATAATTGAAGTGAAAGGAAGAAAATCATATATTATAAAAATCTGAAAGCCATAGTGTGTTGTGTGACAAATCAAGTGTGGGATAAAAATATGGTATGATGGCAAAAAAACTGTGGTGCAGGAATATAAATAGAAACAGGACAGTTTGAAACCATGAAGTAACCATTCTGTGGGATAAAGTCTTCATTTATTCAGTGTAGGTAAGGCCTTCATTATACATTTATTATAGTCCAGTTTTGGATCTAACAACTTAAGTGAGATTAAGAGAACTTGAATGAGGTATAAAGTTAAAGCAATTATAGGTACATTGAAATATGAGAAAATCCATTTGGTCAGGAATGTTTATATAAATTGCAATTATTTGTACTGAAGAAGGGACTAGTGGAATGAGTACTGTAATTTAAAAATGTATAAAAACTTCAAAATAATCCTTGCAGGCAAGAAGGGGCTGGAAAGAAGTATTCGAAGGCATGAAAGGCAAGGACCTACATCCAAGATTACTCTATCCAGCAAAGCTATCATTTATAATAGAAAGGCAGATAAAGTGCTTCCCAGATAAGGTCAAGTTAAAGGAGTTCATCATCATACAGCCCTTATTATATGAAATGTTAAAGGGCCTTATCTAAGAAAAAGAAGATCAAAACTATGAACAGTAAAATGACAACATACTCACAGCTATTAACAACCGAACCTCAAAAACAAAACAAAACAAAAACAAATGAAGCAAACAATTAGAACAGGAACAGAGTCACAGAAATGGAGATCACATGGAAGGTTATCAGTGGGAAAGTGGAAGGGGGAGGGGAGGGAAAGGTACAGGGAATGAGAAGCATAAATGGTAGGTAGAAAACAGGCAGTGGGAGGTTAAGAATAGTATAGGAAATGTAGAAGCCAAATTATATCTATGACCCATGGACATGAACTAAAAGGAGGGAATGCTGGTGGGAGGGGGCAGGCAGGGCAGAAGGGAATAAAGGGGGGGGGAATGGGACAATTGTAATAGCATAAGCAATAAAATATATTAAAAAAGAAAAAATGTATAAAAACTTGTATTATAGAAAATGACGATTAGTTTTCTTTAATATAATTGGAGTGGAGAAGAAATCTTTTCAGATGGGTGCAGAAGTTTATGCCAGTCATTAGAAAGTGTGTTTTGAGAGTAAAGCTGAGAGCGAATGGAGAAGCACAATAAAAGTAATTAAAGTTGGGAAACAGTCCGGGGAGAAAAGGCTGAAATAACAACACTGTTTCATCAGAAAGAGAGAAAGGTACACTTTAGTCCAGGTGACTGAAGAGACCAGAAGATAGTAGCTCACCTGTTGCCCTTCTCTTCTTTTCTCTCAGTTACAACCTTATAATCATATAAATGATAATAAAATAGTTCTATACTGAATCCAGATGTATCCCATTTAGACAGAATGACTTAACCATCCCAGGTTCCATGTTTTCTTCAGTGACAGAAATGTGGGAGCTGAGACTGAAGAGAGCATTTTCATTTGAGCTTTAGGGAGATATTCAATGTGTCTCAGTGATGACGAAGTTACAGTTCTGTCCACATGGGTCTTCTGTTCACACAAGACCTGGGTGGGAAGGGGCAAACCAGGAAGGCCACGGCTGAATAGGAGATGGGATGGTCTTATTCTTCACTGGTCATTATCCCAACAGCAAGGCATTAGACTGCTGTATGTTGAGGAAAGCAGGTCTCAAAACTGGGTCCTTACTTAAAATCGACTCAATAATATTTTCCCAGACTTATAAAAAAGGAAATATTTTGGTAATGGGTAGCCATTTTCCACACACCAAGAGACAGAACTTACCAAGTCTATGGATGAAAGTTATATTAACCTCAGGTGAGAACTTCCTATGTCTGAGGACTGTGAGAAAATGAGATGAATTTACAAGAGATGTAAATCCATTTTTCAATAAACTTCAATGATTAAAATAAAAGAAAAATCTACTTAAAATGGTTTAAACTGGTCCTCATACAGATTACTTAGACATCACTAAAGCTTGCCGAGTAATGCCAATGCTCTAAGCATGGATCCAAGACCATGGCTAACCGGAAGCTTCTGCTGCATCTTGCAGAGATGGGGCATCACTTAGCACCTGGGTCTGTGGCCCTGGAGGAATACTGGCCTAGGACCTGGAACCTGAAATCTGGAAGTCCGATTTTTATTTAAAACTTGGATTTTAAAAAATCAAATTAAAATAAAAATACAGTGTAGGTCAAAGTAAAGATGTTTGCTCGGGCCACGTCTGGTTAGTGATTTCCACTGCAGACTCTTTTCTGTTTAGAAGGAGGACTGAGTACATGACCACTCATAGGTAAGGCCTTGCAGTCAGATATGTTTCTATAATCAACAACTCTTCTAGCATTTTCTATATCTTTACAAGTCCTCAGCACCATGTCTTTCCCCACTAATGATTGAACTCTGTTGGGAAAAAAGGGGAAGAGAAGGTGGGTAGCAGCTTTCTGGGAGCTGAGCTGTTTTTCTGCCATGAAGGAATTGTACCAGGCATCTGAGCATAAAACCTGGGGCCCCAATGCCAGAGAGTAAAGTGGGTCCTACCTTAGACAGATGCCTGCAGGAAGTCCTGACTGCATTCAGGGGTGGGACTGAATCGCTCCAGGGGTCTCATTCCAGGCTGATTGCCATTTCTGGTAAGGCATTTTATTGTCTCTATATAAATATTCTTTTCTTCCTTAAAAAAGTTTCCCTTCTTCCTTCAAAGAAGAATTACTCTTTCCTTCCCCCAAAGCCATAAAAAGTGAACACAAAGAAACTTGGCTACTCCTTCCAAATGGACAATGAATCTTGAATGTTTTGTCTATGGATTTTTTAAATTATTGGATTGACTAACATTCCCGAATGATGCAAGTCTTCACCACTAAAGGTTTAATTCATACCTAAAACAGTGCCATTATCTCGGGTAATGATATATAATTAAGTGTGCTGACTGTGTTCTCATGCTTTTCTATCAGTGACTCATGGCAGTTGTCAAAAGCACCCACATATCAGTCTTCTCTTTGTTAAAGCCCTTGTTTAAAATACCCAACAAACACGGTTTCCTAGATTCATCAGATTATCCAGGTAGTTCACATGCTATAAAATAAATAAATAAATAAATAAACCTGAGTCTATGCTGGATTCCATTTATATCTACTGCAACTTCTTTTTTTAAGAGATGTTTATGATGTTACCGTAATATAATAAGAAAAAAATAAATGAGCCTGGTTTACATTAAACACATTCACTACTGTATATTTCATAACACTATAGAAGAAAGAAAACAGGTTATGGGATCTAAGCTTTCTCCCTCAGAGACATGTATTGGTAGCCTTACAGTGTTTCTCTTTATTCCGAGGAGGATAGATATGTAGAGTGGCTTACTCCAGAGGAGTGGATCGCCCCAGCATTTTGTAACTGAAGATTCTAATAGCATGAGCTAGTTTCTTGTCACAAATGCTGCTAGAATAACGGATGTCTATTCCTTTGGTAATGAACTAACACACCAGATAAATAGAAGTCAAAAACCAAAACCACACTCCAGTGTCATCCCCTTTTCACGGCAGTTGCTAGAATTCTAGTGGTGACAGCAAATCAGAGGACTTGTTCTAGGAGAATGGATTTCTTAGCTTAGATCTTTAGTGCTGGGTAAAAAGAATTCCCTCTGTTAGATAGAGTTCAGATAACATAAACACTTTAAAAGGGTAATTTGAATCCTCACAATTTAATGTAATGACATACAGAAAAAAAAAAGTAAAAATACCCTTGCTCTTTTCAAAAGGCATTTTCAACTTCAAAAAGTTCTTTTTGACTATTCAATATGTACCTCACAAAACACAGCTGCTTTTCGAAATTACTGTCAGGGGCAAGACAGAGGTGTTTGTTTTCGTAGATCTGGAAATAGAAAGTAAAAAAAGGAAAGAGTAGGGACTCACGTGGTTTTTCACTTGAGGGGAAAAAAAAAAGAGTTTGATCATGAAAGAGGGATCTGTTTTCCCTAGACCCTGGGTAATTTCTCTCCACTTCGGCTTGATTTTTATAATGAATAGTTTAAACCCAAATTACAAGTTTGAATTAAGAGCTCTTAGGCTAAAATCCCTTTAGTCCTAGCAAGAAATAATTTCAGGGATTCATGTGCTGTTGAAATTACTAGTCATATATTTTATTATGGTTAATCACAGCTACTATTAAAAGAGAGGTAATAATATGTGTTTCCCTCTGCTCGGATCAGTTGGTGAAACTGGAGTTCTCACACAGTTGCAAAGTTCTTGCTAATTATCTAATCATCAGGACAAAGACTTACAGAACCAGGCAGGCTGAGGCAGCTCCCTTTGCAGGGTTCCCAGTCAAAGTGAGAGTTTTGTAGACAGTGTGACCTATTTATTATTAAATGTGCTGAGTTAATCTAACTGCTGCCAGTTTTGAGAGTCAGTGCTATTATTTCTCTGTTTGAATAACTACAATTAATTGAAATATAGGCAACACCATTCCCAGGGTTGGGAAATGATATTCATGAGCTTTCCCCTATAATCCATTTTTTTATTACTGTCTCATTGCATATATCAACACATATATTACTGTGACTGAGTTAATCCTCACATTATAAGAATACTCGAGTATTATTTGCATTTTAGAGATGCGTGAAATACAACCAAATCAAATGGTATCATGTGAACATAACTAATTCAGTGGCATAAGCTAACTACTTGGTTGTCGACCGACTTTATTTTAGGCGTGTGTAGTTCACACGACACCCCAATAGCTATGCATTTTTGAACAGATCTCTGAATCTCTCATAGTCTTGGTGGCTCTTTAGTAGCTTCTTTTTGTCTCATGGGAGTAAAACTTGGTCGTGCTGTGAGTCTCAAACACTAGTGAAGATAAGGATAACCTGAGGAGTGTGTCAAAATGCAGATTCCAGGGCACCTATACTAATTCAATAGATCTGTGCTGGTCCCCTGTAACTGGTAGTTTTCACATATATTCCAGGGGATCTGTGTCTTAATTGACCCTGATCTAGTGACAGTCCAAGGTGAAGAAGAATTATTCGGCTTATTTCTTTACTAGTTGATTTTCTGGAACTTATTACACTATTTTAAACTTTGGATTATTCTTTCAAAAAAAAATAGAAATAAGGTGAATTTTTGTCTCAGAGAAGCTTTATGAGTTTACTATTTGTAAAATGCTTAGAGGCCCTGAGTTTGAAAGGACTGTGAAAAGTTTCTAGTGCTACAGATTCACACCATGGTATCTGTTTTGTGCCCATGAAAACTTCAGTTCAAATCTTATTCATGGAAGACAGTTTAAGAGTATCTTCCTGTTAAGACCAACATGGTATCAGGAAGAACACTGGAATAGGAATTAGATAATTTGGTTATATTTTAATTATGACTTTAGTTATAGCTAGTGTGTTTTTGCACTTGGAAATAAGGAAAAATATAAATCTGTTCCGACTCCACTAAAGCATCCTTGAATTTACTAAAGAATGTAATATACATATAAACCATTTATAAACTTTGGTGTACTATACAGCTTTAATAATCACACAAAAATACTGAACACAGGCAAAAGCACTTTATTTAAGACTATCTAGGGAGGTTATACTTTGGAGAACTTGTTGAACTGAGTGAAGTTTATGGGATAATGTGGAAACTGCTAGTTTGGGAAAAGCTTCTTGTAAATAGCCAGAAAGTAACTGAATATGTGGGAGATTGATAAGTGTTTCATCCTGAATATTTCTCAGGAATAGACTCAGGCAGTATGTATACACTTAGTGGGAATATGTCACAGGGAAGATGGACTGTGACATACGATCATGACATTAAGTTGGAAAACAAGAAGTGGAAGTATATGATGTCATACTTTCTCCTCTCTTTCCTAAGCCTCAGCCACACTAGAGCTCTAGAGGCTCTCTTCTTTTAATCTACCTGTTAACCTGTGCTCTCCGGGGCATGGGCTAGTTTGTGTCCCCTCCGAGTAAACCTGGGGAAGCCTACCCTCCAGTGTGATGGTATTAGAAGTTGGGGCCACTGGGATGATTAGGTTATGAGGATGGATCCCTCATGGCAGGGATTAGGGACCTTATAAAAGAAACCCCCAAAAGCTCCTTTCCCCCACTTCTGTCATATCAGTACACAGTAAAAAGACAGCTGTCCATGAACCAGAAAACAAGTCCTTACCAGATACTGAATCAATTGGCACCTTGATCCTGGACTTCCCAGTCTCTGGAATTATGAGAAATAAATTTTTGTTGTTTATAAGCCACCCAGTCTATGATATCCTGTTGCACTGGTCAGAACAACCTGCCTGATGGTAAGTAATATTACTGAGGAGAATGGCCTCTGGACCAGCACATAGTTCATTTATCACTGTGAACTGCCAGCCATACCATCATTTTGGCATGTAGAACATTTCGGCAGAAGTATCAGTAACTAACCATGACTGTAGTTGAGCACACATGGAATCAGCATCTTTGGATAATTTGAAGTTATTCAAATAAGCCTTGAAAGCAGAGAAAACAGATTAAACAGATTGCAATAACCAGAGATAAATGACCTGTTGAGTGTAACTTTTCATTTCTACACAGAAAAGGAAAATAAAAATGAGGTGTAAATATTAATTAATTTTGCTTTCGCTTTTAAGAACAAAAACTTGTGGTACTTGACATTATTATGATGATTTTACAATCATCTAAAACCTGTAAGTCTTTGTTTTTGGTGAAAATCTGAATTGAATGTTGATCTACTTTAATTTTTTGGTGCAGGTTGATATTATACTAGAAGGGAATACATGCTAAGTTTTAATTAAATTCAAGTTTGGCAGATGAATACACAGAATGATGAAGTTGAACACAGAATTCATTTGGATTTTTTTAAGAATTAAAAGTAATAATTAGCTAAAAGACATGTACAACTATCATCTACAATGAATGGTCTATGATGTAGGTTCTCTGGATGAAACGTAACCGATAGCCAGTAGTGTATAATGAAAAAACCCGGGACGTGTTATCCAACCACACGTGAAAACAGGAACTGTCATTGTAGACGTGGAGATTCATGTTTTACCTGAGAAATAGTTTCCTTCCTGTAGAACTGTTGCGTAGTTTTTGGCAACTTGTGTTTATCAGCCTTAATATAGTTCGAGGTTTAATTTCCAACCAATCTTTGACTAGTCTCAAGAGTTCCATCTCTGCAATAGGCTAAAAAGCCTATCATGGGTGGTTCAAGGGTATATTTTTAGCAATGAACAAATTCACAAAAAATACAGACTATATTCTGCAGAATGCTTGTGCTTTGTGACCGTGAACCAGACCTACATGTTTAATTCAGATTAAGCACAGTTTATCATGACCTTGTTTATGACATCTGTTCATAACACTTACCATGAAGAGTTTCGTAAAAATGATACTTTGTCCTTGTTTCTACGTTGATGTTGTTACAGCCACACATCTGTGGAATTTAAGAAAAACAGTTATCTAACTGCTGTCCCTGACAGAATCACTCACATTTATACTTATTTCAAGGGTATGTGAGTTTGCGCAACCTAATCCCAGGCCTGGGCTTGTGGCTGATTCTGCCCTGCATGTCTCCTGGTGATACGAGTGAAGAAGAAAAGAAAACTTTGTTAAATGCTTGTTATCCATGACAGTAAAATTGTTTCTGTTATTTATTTGACTTTTTGCTCATTTTTTGTTTTAATAATTTTATGTTGAGACAAATATCTATGAAAAATCAGTATCAAGGGAGTGACGCAACACATTTCAAAGAGATAAGATTGTTGGACTAGGTTGTGAATGTGGGCGTGAGCCCTTGAGCTGACTCTAAGTGCCTCTGGGTCCAAAACCTGATTATTAACTCAAGGGCAACTTAGATACACACATCCACACACAGCCCAGCTGGATGTTCCTTACATGTAACAGAAACCCCCAGTCATCTGGTAAAATGGGGCATTCTGTTATTCTGGGTAGTCGTTTCTTCTGGATAGCTCAAATTTAGCCATTGGAAAGTTTTCTTTCAAAGCATCGTAGTTCTAAAATATATTTTAATTGCATCAGCTTTGGTACATAGAGTATATAGAAGGCAATTTAATCTTTTACTGAAGATATGGGATGATTATCCTCTTCATAGAAAAAAATTATCTTAATTTTGTTATATAAGAGAGTCCTACCAGATTGTTAAGAAGTGAGGTTAAAAAACCAATCAGAAAAAGTAAGATTCAGCCCTGGCTGGTGTAGCTCAGTGGATTGAGGGTGGACTGCAAACCAAAGGGTCCCCGGTTCGATTCCCAGTCAGGGCTCATGCCTGATTGCAGGCCAGGTCCCCAGTGGGGGCCACGTGACAGGCAACCACACATTGATGTTTCTCTCCCTCTCTTTCTCCCTCCTTTCCCCCCTCTCTAAAAATAAATAAATAAGATCTTTAAAGAAAAGAAAAGAAAAAGTAAGGTTCAGGTTATCATAAGGCTGATGGAATGACAGCAGTGAGCCTGTCCATCTGACTGCTTGGCTGTGAGTTCCGGGAGCCTGAGAATTCCCGAATGTATTTTCCATTGGATTTTGCATGATGTAGGGGAGTGTCATCATGAAATTTTATTCTGTCTACTTTATATTTTGTTGCTGTATTATTCATTAATTTTTTCAAAAGAGACATGGAAGATGTTGAAGTCTGTGATCTTCAAAGCAGCGAAAAGCAGAATTCTATATGCAAAATCTCAGATGAACGCTATCTTATATGGTCCTCGGGACAAGATTATGAGCTGTGATTTATCACCACATTTGAAGTTGGAAATGAGCCCAGAGAATTGATTATTTTGCCCAAGGCCGTATAGCTAAAGCCAAATCCAAATCTGTCTGACAGTGAAGTCAGTATCATATCCACTACAGACACTGCAAAGGCTAAGTAGCTTTTGAGAACAGCTTCTGCTGTGCGTGCCTCAAGTCGACAGTGACAGTCTTCATTGCTTTGTTTTCTGTCACTACAGCATCATCGGTTACTGAGTTTTCCACGTCACCTTTTACCTGTGCGTCCCTCCCGTCTGCATGTGTGTGCTGCTGTTTGTTTTTGCGGCTCCAGGAGGGAGAGTGTTGCGTTTGCCCTGCCACACTCTCTCCTTTTCTCCTGCACATCTCCAGAGTACTTGTGTGTCTCTTTACTCGTAAACACAGAGATTATCTTAAAGAGAATATGCACACACACAAAAATACTGCTTAACATGACTGTATATTGGGAGGGGAGTGAAGTGTGAGAAAGAACTTACTTTTCTTTGTATAACGTTTTGTTCCTTTTGAATATTGTACTATGGCATATATTATGTATATTGTACCAAGTGACAAATTTAAAATATCTCTTCATTGTGGACATTTGGAATATGGCTGCTGAAAACCACAAGAGACTGGTTGTATTTTACAAATTCAAAACAGCAATAAAATATATTTTAAATAGTGGCTGTGTTGTTTGTTCATGAATTCACTGTGATACGAGATTTCAGAAGGTGTCAGATAATGGGACAGCTTTTGGTATTCAGAGTTTAACAAAAGAAGGTACATGTCAACAATAATTGCAGCACATAATTTTAAAGTTAGAAGGCATATTGTAGATCGTGTAGTCCAAAGTCTTTCCTTATATATAAATAGATTTTTAATTGTTAGTGTCAGAACTGAGGGGAAAAAATGATGTCTTTGGACTGTAAATTCAACATGACCTCTAAAATGCTGTATGACAAAGACTGCCATGGTTAAGTTACAGGAAAAAAGAATCCTAGAAAAATGACTATTACACCATACGCTGAAGATCAGAAATCTTCTTTTGGCCCCATCTTTAGGAAAGACATTGAAATGAAGGAAGACTTGTATCAAGAAAATAACTGGCTTTATTTTCCTGGAGGTTCTGATTCTGGGAGTGTTTTATATAGCTGTCATGACATTTTGGGAGAAGATACTATTTAGAAGCAGCATTATCTTTTACGTGATTATTCTTACTGTCCAGGTAAGTGTGTGTATGGCATGTGTTTTGAAAGTTTCCTGTACTGCAACCATGGTGAGCGGTGCCATCATCATAATAAACTGACAGTGGGCAGTGATGCTCACGGTAGCCCAAGGTATAAGCCAGCGATGTCCGTGCAGTATTCGTTACTTTAAAAAGGTCTTTAGAGTCAGACAATAAGCACCTGGAAATGATTCACCCAGTTAATAATCCAATCTTCCAATCTGTTCATTTTAGTTTAGATTTCTTCTGCTTATATATTAAAAAATACCTAGTAAATTTCTTGGACAGGAAATTTAAAAGAATAAAATATATGGAATAAAATATACATGCAACCTTGTTTCTACATGTTGGTAGTATTTGACTTTTTGGGAGTTTCTCTGGCCATTTCTCCTGTGGTCCTCTTTCATAAATGAGTCACATCCACTGTAACAGGCATAATATCGCCAGGAAGTCACTGATAGATTCTGCTTGCTAGGTTGATTCACTGACACAGAGAAACGGGTGTGTGTTATGTTGACCATATTTGTAGATCCACAAATGTAAGAACTAGGCAGCTCCTTCCCCCTCAATGGTTCCCTGCTTTTAAAATGATATATTTCTTTTCTATTTGAAGAAGACTTGCCTTTGTCCACTCCTTTTCGTTGCTGTTATATGACCTTCTGAGTTTACTCATGTCCTGGCTAAACTCTTCAATTTGGTTGCTTTCTTTTCCTCCTCTCCCTAAGATATACTCTGACGGTTTTAAAAAATATATCATTGAAACAATGTTGGCTTTTCAAAAAAACATTTTCAATATAATTCAAGGTAATTGACTTCAGAGATTTCAGGAGAAATTGTTAGGGTAGGTAGCTAGTTATAAATAAAGGAACAGAGCAAAGGGAATCAGACGTTAAGCCTGTTAACATTCACAGGCTTCTCTGCAGGGACCACCACATCCTCTGTCTCCAGGACCTAATCCCCAAACTTTAGGAAGGATGGGTACTGGTCAAGGATCATTTTACTGGTCATTAGCCAGGATTACCGAGGGAGGAATGAAAACAGTAATGGACATTCCTTTGCAAGACGTATGCATAGTAGAAGCCAAGATGGCACAGGGGGAAGTCTTTCTACTTTGAGGCATGCACAGTAGGAGCTAAGATGATGAGCATAAGGGGGAGGAATACAGCCTGGGAACAGGATCAGGTTGGTTACGTGGAGGGCCCAGCAAATGCCTGCAAAGGATTGGGAAAGAGACTGGTCAGTTCGAAAGCCCAAGGTAATATAATCACAGCTTAACAAAGGTTTCTCTGGGTAAAATGTGTTCATTGGCCCATTTGTTTATGGATTCTCTCTCCATGGTAGCCATGCAGATCTTGAAGCTGCAGGTCCCAGGATCAGGCTCCCACTGCGGGCCCCAGGTTCAGGCCCAGCAGCTGCTAAGGCGGCAAGCACAGCTCCAAGTGTGAATCTGAATTTAGCAATGTAGTGCCCTTCACAGTGCAGCCAGATGGGAACAGATACTGAACTAGACTGAGATTTTGCACAGACTGAATTAATAGCACAGAATTTTTGGACCCTGACTCTTCTGGACATGATGAAGATGAGGCTCAACCTTCACAGATTGATGGAGTTGAACCACCTATCCATGTATGAGACACAGACTCTGGGCACTTGGGGACAATCCTTGGAGTTTGCTTCAAACTTCAACAAATCTTACCACTATACCTCATCCTCCCGTATGTGGCCCCCCAAAATGTTTTTTCTTGAGACACTGCAAGAACCCCATTTCTAAAGGCAACAAAATGAAACTGTATTTTTCCCACCATTTCTAAACAGTAGGTTTTGACTCAGTCCAGCTCACATCTGAGTCTGACTTTTCTCGAAGGTTAGCTCAGGGTGTGGCATATTTAGCAGACTGTTATATTACTTTATTACTAAAATAACCTTTTAAAAATTTCATTTATAAGAACAGGATAATAAGGTCTTAAATCAAGTTCTATGCAGAATTTAGATACATGATATTAAATCATTTTGGCACCAAGAGTTTTAATGTAGTGGCACTCTCATCTGACTTTACCAATGTAAAAACAAAAGTTCATTTTGTAAAAAGAGCCATTTGACACATCTGGGGTCAATTAAATAATGATTAATTAAAGTCCAATGGGGAAAAAAAAGCACATAAATAAAATGTGTGGTTAAGTCATGACGGCACTAGTTATTTTTATCAGGCTAAGTTTTCATACTCTGACCGTCCTCATTAGTAGAATATTCTCATTAGTGTGGTATGCTATTACACTATCCTCAGAGGTATCTCGGGTGGGCGTCCAGCAGATGATGTAACTTCTCAATTAAAGAGTTGCAGTGCTCCTGAATGTATATGGTGACCTTGTTTTAGAAGGTTCTTGTTTCAACTTTTTAAAAAGCATAAACCAGATTTCCTCACCTGGAACATGACATGGCACTTACTCCTCTTTAAACTTTAATATGTTTGAAAAAGTAACTAAGCCATGAATTTGTGTGTTATAGATCAAAGCTTTATCGGAAATATTTTTCTCTGTAATTTAAACTTTTTGTTTTGATGGTACTTAGGATAATTTTAGCAATGAAAGCATCTTAATTTGTGTTTGAGCATGATTTTTAACACACTAAAACAGTGATGGATTAATACTGTCATTCATTTCAGACTGAGTTTATTCTTTCAAATCTAAATTATCTGATCATTAGGAAGTTTGTAGTTAGCCTCTAATTGCATAGACACTTGGCTTAGTTTTCTCTTCATTTTTACAGTGTGCAAAAGTAGTAGAGTCTTCATTAAAATAAATATATGTATATATTTGTCTGTTTGTTTTATTAGCAGTAATTTAATAAGAGCCTACAATCTTGCCATGTTTCAGGCATTGTAGTTGGCATTGTAGTACATATATATATATATATATATATATATATATATATATATATGAGCTAGGTCTGCCCTAGTTGACCTTCACACTTTAGAGGAGGGGGAGACATACCTATAACTCCATGGTAACAGCTTTTGTTAAAGTCTATAGGAATAAGGTTCAATAGCAGTGCCCTGGAAAGTGGGGAGGAGGGTAGCAGAGATTTACAAAAGGCATAGAACTGGTGTGAGACTTTAAAGTCTGAACAGAAGTATCAAAAAGAACAATCAGGCTAGAGAGGACACTCTGATAAAGGGCAGAGAAATGTGAAACTACAAGGGACTTTCAAATGGTTCAAGGTAATGAAAGCATAGGAAAAGTGGGCGATTTGACCTACGATTCATGAAAAATAGATTGGGGCATATTCTAAATAATATGGAGTGTCAGGCTAAAGAGTTCAGACTTCATTCAATAGGAAATGTACTGTAAAAACCTTTCAGACAATTCATTCTTTGTTTTGAAATAACAGTTTTAAAAATTGCTTCTAGACTTAGAGGACCACTAATCCCACAAATTAGGATTTGTGATTAAACAAATGTGGGGCATGCTGCATTTTTGGTTACCTTCTTGTAGATTTACTGTACATATTAACAGATTAAAGGCTCAGAAAAAAGCTGCATTAAATAAGCCTGTGAATAGTATTAGCCTATTGATCTGAAATGCACATGATCACAGAATTCTCTTTTCTGCCTTTTTTCATCTCTCTTCTGCAGCATACTTTTGGAAAAATGTATTTTTAAAAACACAAAAACTCTTATGTGGAATGTGGGTAAGATGGGAAGAGAGTTGAGAGCCAATGTGGAGAAATATAGATGATATATACTTGCACTAATAACAAATAACATCTATTTTAAAATTAATGTTTATTTTTTAATTATGGAATTGTTGAAACTCTTGTTTCAAACTTTCATGCAAATTTTTAAAATCCTCCCCCAAAGACATGCTCACTGATTTTAGAGAAAGGGGAGAGGAGGGAGAGAGAGAAGAAGAGAAACATTGATGTGAGAGAGAAAAATTGATCAATTGCTTCTCGCACTTATCCAGACCAGAGACAGAACCCACAACCCAGGCACGTGACCTGGAATCTAACCTGCGACCTTTTGGTTTGTGGGGATGAATCTCCAACCAACTGAGCCACACCGATCAGGCCTATGTAGACAAATTTTAATTTTCATTTAAACTGAACCAGCATACTGAATTTTTGTGAAGCTTTTTCTTAGAATCTCTATGATAAAGACCATCATGAGAGACTCTTCATAATGGTACATACTATCTTCTCTCATGTGCACTTTAAAAGGACTGTGCAATCTCTGTTCCAAAAACCCTAGCAAAATACAGCTATGTTAGCTATAGTTATGACTGTCAGTTTTTTAAGCAGTCATAGCTGTGAATAAAATCAGTGAATGAAATCCATTTGCTGTTGGTGGCTGGAAATTCTAGTTTTTGGAAGCTGGAATTACTTGGGAGTGGCCATTCAAATGTGTCATGGAGAAGATAATAACCTCACTGTTTATCCTTAAAATCTGGCCCACCCAAAATGCCAAAACACAGTATGTTCAAATGAAGTCTGATTTTGTAACTGTTTCTAAAATTGGAAAAATAATGTCATATTGTAAAATTTACACAAACCTTCTGATTCTCAATTAGATGCAACATTTGTAGTAAATATCAAAACCTATGTGACTCTCTCATGAGTTTTGGAGCAACATATTATAGTTTACTCAGAGACATCTCTTTTCCTTTAGCTTAGAGAAATATCATTTTCCCTTGTTTCTTGAAACTCTCAATTTGCAGGTGACTGTAATATCAGGTCCAATTTCCTCTCCAAAACGCAGAATATACTTTCATGTGGAATGCTAACACTAAAAATAGAAACACTCTTTTGGCTTATAACAACTGAAAATTATAACATTTAAAGAGAGAACAGTGAGTTAAATTGCTATGTTAGCTAAAAATCTTACCTTGCCTCTATAAATATGTTTAACCTATAAAGATCTGTTTTTATATTTCTTTAAATGAATTCAAAAGAAAGTGCTATTTTTCTAACCTTTTGCATCATTTGGCATGAAATACTTTTTTTTTACATTGTTCAAGACAGATATTTCTTATAGTTACAATGCATCACCTGTTTCAGCTTTTGCTTTCTCAAGAGCAGTTTGTTCATTATTCCATGTCCTTGAGTTTTTAAAGTATAGTTTATTTCTAACTGTACTTTCTTTGTATACACCTTTCCATTTCCTGTATTTTGATTTTACAAGGTCGTGGTGAGAAATGTGCCTATCATAGCTCTAGGCATAATAACTGTTTGTGAATTGTCAACAGGTTTTCAACAGTCTTAGAAATATTTTACAAATATAAATTCTATCTTTAATAGACAGTACTTTTCACACCCCAGAAGAATACTTAAGAAACAATCTTCAGACTGGCAATCTGACATTCTTACATGTAATACAATTATTCAAATACTTAGCATAAGAAGCAGCCTGGTGAAGAGCAAATCCCTTATGGGGGGTGTTCTCCTTTGCAGGGGGCAGAGATCCTCTAAAATGAATTAGTACTGGAGAAATTTTTAATTGTTCCTTGACACCATTTAAAAATAGCTGTAGATGAATTTCAAATTGGGATGTAAGGAGTAAGAAGTTTGGTTGGCTAAAACTTGGTGTTAGAAGTAAAAACAACGTACAGTTGACTCAGAATTTCAATCAAATGCCATATTAGGCAAAAGCCCTACCTCCTACCTATTTAATGCCTACATGGGAAGGGAAATTTGGACTCAGCAAAAAACAGCTCAACAAGATTTAAAGAGCCAAAGATTGAAATGTTGTATGAATCATTTGCTCTGAGTAATTCCAACAAAGCTGTGAACGTGTCTCGATGCACACATCAACTAAAGTCCTCATGGGTCAGCTCTGCCTCAGACGAACTGACTCAGAGAAGCATGTGGAATGGTGTTGGGGTAAATTCTAACTCATTTGTTTTATGTACAGTGGGGACTATTATTACATTAGTAAGGAAATTAACAGCCATAATAAAACAAAGAAATAAATGGTCAGTATGCCAACAATTTAAGCAGCTCCTCATTTCTCAATATTGCAAACAGTACCCAAGTGCTATTTTATAAAAACATTCTTCAAATATTTTATTGAATTATGTTTTGATATAAAAAAATCTTTGATGCTTATTAAAACTTAATTTAAGCCATTTTAGAAGCCTGCATCTTAATTAAAAAAAAACATTGTCTTCAATAATTTGGGTCAAATTATTTTTATAAAGCTTTTATGTATATGTAATTTTTTCAAAAACATGGCAGCTTAATTTCTGAGATTTCCTAGCTTTATATTTTGATTTTCCTTTTTCCTAATATTCTGTTTAATTTTGACTTGTGTGTCCCTGTCCTACAACAGAGCCCTGGTTGCTCAGTTTTGGGAGATCATGGAGATGGTCTGCTTTAGCCTCTTCAGACCTCACCGTGAATTTCTTGCACTCACTTGCTTTTGGACTGGGCAACATTCCCAGTGTTAGCTGCTGCTCGCAATGGGCACAAAACATTTTCCAGTGAATACCTATTGGCTATTTCAGTTATTTTCCTTCTTCCTCACAAATGCCAACAGCATACAAGTCTTGTGGCTGTTGGCTTTTTGTCCCCAGTCTCTTGTTCTGGAGTTTGTGGGAATATCCAGTCACATAATTTTATATCAAATGTCTGTGGGTTTGAGGTTCTGCTATATAATTGCTCTTCTGTGACACAGGATCTACCAACATAAAAAACTGTTTCATTAACCCTCAGCATCGACTTTCAAGAATCCTTTATGCCTAATTTAACTGTAAAGAATTCAGTTTGCATTATGGTGTTTTCCATACATGTATCATTTAATTACTAAATAATAATATCCCTTACCTGGATACCTTTTTGAATTGAAGTTATTTGATTTTTTAAGTCATTGTGTTAAGAATATTGATAAGTTTAAATATTAAAAATAAAATATGTTTAAAACCTGGGTTTGAGTTCTTAAATGACTCATATATTCCCTTACTGATGATTCTTTTCTTTCCTCCTTCCCTTTAAAAAAATATATATATATATATTTTCTTCTTGTATACACAAATTGTTTGAAGAGCCATAGTTTTATAACAGCTATTTAAATACCAGTCTCTAATTCTCTCCCTCTTCTTCATTTTCTTCACTCCAGAAAAAAATAATTTTTAGGTTTTTTTAGCTGATTCTTTACCCATTAACTTCCATGTCTCTAAATTAAATTCTAATACTGCTTCTTCTTGGTTATTTCAGCTTTAGGCATTACTCCTGACTTTTTAGCATATAAGATAAAGATTTGGCCCTTATACCATCTGATGAACTTCCTTACTTAATTCTCATATTGCACTCTTCCCATTCCCTCACTTTCCCTGTCGAATCATATGATACTTTTGCTTCACTAAAAATTTATTTTGTTAGATCACTATCTACATTATTATGACAATTTAAGTGCTACTCACAACTTTCTCCCAAGAGTTAATAATTGTCTTATGATTGTGTATTTACTTGGTTTTCTATGCCCTTATCAATACTTGGAGCCAAGATTCCCTGTCAGTTGCCTAATGCATTCAGATTCATCAGACAGGTCATCATTGTCATCCTGAAGACCTCAGACCTGGAGCCCTCTGGGCTTCTCCAATAGGCATTGGGTGGCTATAATATGTCATGGACTGGGCGGTTTATAAACAGAAATATATTGCTTGCAGTTCTGGAGGCTGGAAGTCCAAGATTAGGCTACCAGCATGGTCAGGTTCAAGTGAAGGTCTTCATCGAGGTTGCAGTTTTTTTATTATGTGAATGTTCAATGTTTTTTCTTTCTATCCCTGCCCATTTGAACCTTCACCTTTCCTCCTCTCTAAACTAGTGGTTTGTGGTAAAGGAAGAAACTTTCTCCTATCCTCTTAAGTTCTTTTGGCTGTTTTGATAAGTAAATCTACATGAGACAGATTAGATTAACAGGAGAAAATAATCAAACTTAATTAAATACATATGATGAGAACCCCGTATACATGACAGAGTCAGAAACAGAAAGGTAAAATGATTTATATATGACATTCTGAGCTAAGACACCTTAGGGCTTCACAGGGGAGGAATATCACATGGTGATAAAAAGAACAGGTGTTCAGTGATTAGAAGTTTGCCTTGCCCCATGGATATGTAAAAAAAAAAAATGCAGATATTTGTGGTGATAATTCACGGGATGGGCAAGACCCCTAAGTTTCTCATGAGCTCGCAGGATCTTCATTGCCTTCAGCTCAAAATAATCTGCATTCCAAAGGGATACATCTTGGAGAAATCTGTTCTGAACACCTTTAGTTTTGAAACCAAGGGCAGTTTTACCCCCTAGGGGATATCTGGCAATGTCTGGAACACCTTCGGTATACTTTTGCTTGTCATGACTGGGATTGCTACTAAATATTTCAAAGTGTACAAGACAACACCCCATAACAAAGAATTTTCTGGCTGAAAATGTCAATAGTGCTGAGGTTGAGAAAACTTACTCTTAACCATGCATTCTTAACAGGGGTGATATTGGTCTCAAGGAGGCAAAAATTAGTTTTTGAAGATTGAGGAGGAGTTGAATGTCTTATTTATTTCAATATTTCATAGCCTTTTATTTTTTGTAAAGATTTGATTTATTTATTTTTAGAGAGGGCAAAGGAAGGAGAAAGAGGGAGAGAAACATCAATGTGTGGTTGCCTCTTGCACGTCCCCAACTGGGGATCTGGCCCACAACTCAGGCATGTGCCCTGACTGGGAATCAGACTGTTGACCTTTTGTTTCCCAGGCTAGCACTCAATCCACTGAACCATACCAACTGGGGCAATAGCTCATAGCCCTTTAAAGGGCAATAATACTTTGGACAATATATTCACAAATGATACACCCAATAAATGGTTAATATCCAAGCTTTATAAGGAAGTCATACAACTTAACATCAAAAAAACAAAACATCTAATCCTAACTCTGGAGATCCCCTGAGACTCCATCCCACCCAAGTTGTGAACAGTGATTTATCCATATGAATGGCTGGTCTTGGCTCATGTTTCACAACTCCCTAAATCCTATCAAACATGGAACAGCCAAACTCAGTAGGCCCCCAACCCCCATACCTCTTGCTAACTGGACCCAGGCCCAGCACTAGCAGCAGCCAGCCTAGATTGACAGTTCGGCTTTACCTGGGAATTTTCAAGCCCAGCACAAGTAGGAGCTATCTCAGATTGCTTTATAACTCCTGCAAGGTTACCCCAAGACAAACACAGGTTGGGGCTAAGCTTGCTCGCATTACCCAGGAAACCCCAGAGCCTGTACACCCAGTGGATGGCTATAGACCAGGTCAGAGCACCATCAGCCTGTTTCTACACAACTGATCCATGGAGGGCAGTCCTTGCAGCTGACAGCTTAGGTGAATCCCTCCCATCGACTTGCCAACAGCAGTCAAAGCTCACCTATAAGAAGAGGGTGTATTTAGCCCTCATGAAGGGCACATCTTGAGTACCCAGTTTGGGTGATAAGGTAGACTGTGCTACTGGAACCTAAATGACATCTATTACATTAGGCCACACTACCAAGACACATAGCCAAAGCAGCTTTACCTAATACATAGAAACAAACACAGGGAGGATGCCAAATGAGGAGACAAAGAAACATGGCCCAAAGGAAAGAAGAGATCAAAACTCCAGAAAAAGAGCTAAAGAGGATGCAGATAAGCAATCTATCAAATGCAGAGTTTAAACCATTGTTTACTAGGATGCTCGAGGAACTTACTGAGAACCTCAGTAGCATAAAAAAGATCTAGTCAGAAACAAAGAATTCACTAACTGAAATAAAGAACAATTACAGGGAACCAACAGTGGAGTCAATGAAGTCGAGAATCAAATTAATGATTATGAACATAAGGACGCAAAAAACAACCAATCAGAATAACAAGAAGAAAAAAGAATTCGAAAAATTGAGGATAGTAAAAGCAGCTTCTGGGACAACTTCAAGAGGTCCAGCATTCACATCACAGGGGTTCCAGAAGGAGAAGAGAAAGAGCGAGAAATAGAAAATCTATTTAAAAAATAATGAAAGCAAATTTTCCTAATTTTGTGAAGGCAATAGACATGCAAGTCCAGGAAGCATAGACAGTCCCAAACAAGATGGATGCAAAGAGGCCCACTCCAAGACACATCATAATTAAAATCCCAAAAGTTAAAGATAAAGAGAGAATCTTACAAGCAGCAAGAGGAAAGAAGTTACCTACAGGGCAGTTCCTATAAGACTGTCAGCTGATTTCTCTAAAGAAAATTTGGAAGCTAGAAAGGACTGGCAAGAAATATTCAAAGTCATGAAATGTAGGGACATAAAGCCAAGATTGTTCTACCCAGTAAAGCTATAATTTAGAATTATAGAGTAGTTAAATAGCTTCCCAGACAAGAGAAAACTAAAGAAGTTCATCATTACCAAACCATTATTACATGAAATGTTAAATGGACTTATTTAAGAAAAAGATCAAAACTGTGAACAATAAAATAGCAATAAATACATATCTATCAACAATGGAATCTAAAAAACCAACAAAGCAACAAGAAGACTAGAAATAGAATCATGGACACAGAGAGGGTTTTGATGGTTGCTAGATGGGAGGGTGGTGTGGGGGAATGGGTGAAGAGGTGAGGGATTAAGAAGTACAAATAAATAGTTATGGAATGGCCAAGAGGATGTAAAGTGCAGTATAGGAAATGGAGTAGCCAAAGAACTTATATGCATGACCCACGGACATGAACAATGGTGTGAGGATTGCCTGAGGGAGTGGGGACTGCTAGGTAGAGGGGGGTAAAGGAGGAAAAATTGGGACAATTGTAATAGCATAATCAATAAAATATAATTTAAAAAAGAAGATGAGGTATACACACACACACACACAGCGTCTGGCAGAAGCTAATGCCTGCTTGAGTGTGGTTGGTAGGGTATGTGAATGTCTCGTACAAGAAGGACAGCAATTTGAGCATTTCACCTGAAATGTCATACGGTGTGCTTAAGTTTGATATTGTTACATTATAGAATTATATGCTTATGATTTTGTAATAAAAGATTTTGTAATATAAAAAGGTGTGTTATTTTTGCCGGGCTGTGTGTGTGTGTGTGTATGTGTGTAATTCAACAATTAAAAAGAATGAAATCTTGCCATTTGAGACAACATGGTTGGAGCTGGAGGGTATTATTTTAGGTGAAATAATTCAGACAGAGAAAAACAAATACCATATGATCTTACTTATCAAAAAAACCCAAACAAATAAATAAACAAATCAAAACAGGCACAGAAATATGTATAGAATAAGAGGCGATGTTTGCCAAAGGGGAAGAAGTTGGGGGCATGAAAATAAAAAAAAAAAAAAAAAAATTGAAAGAGAAAAGCTGGGTAATGCTAAATGCTAGCCCAGATGGGGGGATTCAAGAAAGAAAGAAAGAAACAGGCTAATGATCTCCTGATCCATTTCTGCATAAAAGAAAAGACAAAACGAAACAAAAACAAAGGATCACAGCACAAAAACAAATATGCAGTGTATCAATGGTCTTAAAATTCCAAGGCAGAAACAATTGGGGGGAATGACTGTAAAGGTTTCTTAGATGGGAAATAGTGAAAAAGGAAGTAGAAGAAGAAAAGAAAAACATTGGAAACACTGCTGCAAATGGAAGGTTTTGTTACTAACAGATAAGTTTCACGGTACTGCCTTTGTGATCCGATTCAGGAGGAAGGGGGGAGGCCAGACAAGTGATGCAGTGAAGATTCAGGACTAGTGGAAGTTCTCCCAGGCGACTGTGGAAAAGACAGTTGCTGAAGGAACTGCAGGTATGGTGAAGGGAGGACAAGAGAGTGTAACAAGAAATATTGTGACGTGAACAATGTGCCCCTTTCCTAGTACCTTGGAATAGAAATTAGGGCCCTTAATCTTTCAATTTTTCCCATCATTCTTTCACAGACTCCATCCCAACCTTCACCTGAGAGAGCCGTAGCCATCTAGACTTGGAACAAATGTCCTCTAGCAATTACTAGCTGTGTAGTCTTGGATATGTCACCTGCTGTCTCTGAGTTTAAGTGTATTAATTTGAGAAGAAAGGGGATACAAATTCTATCTTCTAGGATTGTGAGGATTAGAGGTATGTATACAATGC